>BQNB010012921.1:0-78178 GCA_026074375.1 Tanacetum coccineum
CAACCACTAGATAGATCTTGAAAAATGTGTGTTTAAACCGTGTGTATAAAAATGTGTGTTAAAACGTGTGTGAAAACTTTTATAAAAATGTGTGTAAAAACATGTGTAAAACGTGTGTATGAAAACGTGTATAAAAATTTGTGTAAAAACATGTGAAAAAACGTGTGTAAAAACATGTGTAAAAACGTGTGTAAAAACATGTGTAAAAACATGTGTAAAAACGTGTGTATAAAACGTTTGTATAAAAATGTGTATATAAATGTATGTATAAAAACGGGTGTATAAAAATGTGTGTATAAAAATATGTGTATAAAAGCGCGTGTATAAAAATATATGTAAAAAACATGTATAAAAATGTGTGTAAAAACATTTATAAATTTAAAAAATAATAAGAAAAGAGACTTTAGAAAAAAATCAAATTTTAAGTTGATTATAAACGATCGTTTATATAAAGGACTAACATTGCAATAAAAAACAAACGATAGTACACACAGTAGCACGGATTTAAAAGTTCAGCGACACAATGACAAAAAAAATAGTAACCTACATACAATGATAAAAAGTGTCAAATTTAGTACATTTTTAGGTAATTAACCCCTATCAATTTCCCTATAACCGTTCAGGTGAGTTCATAGCCCCGCATTTCAATCTTTTTATAAATCCGCGAGGGAGATACATGCTATAAACATGAATGCAATTATTTCTGTATGCTATTTCAATTTACTATTGCCTAAGTAACTGCTTTGCCTTTAAGTCCCCATAATCATGAACCGTTAATTACTCTCCGTAGTAAGCGCGAATGATGTGAATAGATCTATTTGGGCTGGACTCCCCGTTGGTGTACCCAGTTACGTGTAACCAATTGCACATCATTAGAAATCACGCGGGTATTTTGGCAAAGGTACCCGCAGGGGCTATAACGTATCACCATACCCTAAGGCTTCGGATTCATGAGCTAATGGCAATAATAAATATGTTTTTCAATACTGGGTGTATATCAGCGTAACCCAAATATCGCATTTTCATTCAAATTATATTACTTAAACCTATGAATTCACTCAACCTTTGTGTTGACTTTTTAGCATGTTTTATCTCAGGTAACTAATAGCACGGAGTGGCAGGACATGAAGATGGAAAAACCGTTATCATTCACACTTTGTAAATACAGATGTTGGGACCTCTCTTTTGTAAAAACTCTGAAGAAATAATGAATGATAACTTATTTTCATAAACGAATCTTTTTGATTCATTTTCTATGATTATGACTGTTGTACCTTGAAGTAATACCCCAAATAGGGGTGTTACATTATGTTTTCATGTGATGTTAATAACTTGTAAATCTTGTTATCATGGACATTAGTACAAAGGGTGAACTAAGGACATTATTATATGTATGACATAGTATATAAAGAGTATTGGAAGACTTTTGATAAATTACTAAACAGGAAAGTACAAAAATTAAGTTTATAACATGTTTTTTATGAAAAACCTCCAAACTTTCTGTTTAGATTCGACACATAACCTGGTCATATTAAGTTTTTATAAGATAATACGTCTCATGACGATTCCAAAAAGATAAGAAACTCAAAAAACGGATTAATAACGAAAAAGATACGCTAATTACGAGTTATACGTTAATTAAACGGGTTTATAAAATAACTTTTATAAAAATTATACAAAACAGAAAGTTTGATGTTTTTAACAGATTATACACATTTCTAGGATTCCAAAATGATAAGAATCATAATTTTTCGATTAAAAACGAAGAAGTTATGAATTTCGCGAGTTTATATACTTAAAATGCATAAAAATACTTTTATAAAACCATTTTTATAAAAGTTACTGTTCATGACAGAAACATTTATTTTTGTAAACCTCATAAATAAATAGAACTTTCAATTATGAGAACGTGCTCGAAAGAATCGCTAAAAATGGAGCTATAACGAATAAAATACGACGTTTACGGGTTTTACGATAACTAAAACTACAAAAATAACTTTATAACTGGTGTGAACAGTAAAAAGTACTGTTCATCAGGGGACTAAAAATATGAAAATGTCAAATATTGATAACTCGGCTTAATACAAAAACGTGGACATAAGAAACGCAAGAAACGGACTTGAAACGCGAAAGTTACGCCAGTTTTACTACAACGGAAATTATAAACGTTTTAACTTATTAAACACAATTTTACCAAAACAATTAGATGGTGATGTTGCTATGTAGAATTGTATATGGTAGATGTTAATCATCATGCTTAGTACTTATACGACCTTAAATTAAATAGGTTGCATCTGACGATTTGCGTGACGCATTATTTGTGATATACCTGATATTCGCTCACTCAAGGTGAGTTCATAGCCCCACGTTTTACATGCTTTTGTTTTATAAGTTTTTGGGGTGAGAAACATGCAATGTTTTACAACTGGACACAAGTGGATACTTTTACATTATGATTACGTGTTGCCTAAGTAGCGATAACCCTATCTGAGCCCATTATCATGAACTGTCAATTACTGGATTGTGAGCGCGAATGTTATGAATAGATCTATTGGGATTGACATCCCCGTTCGGGTGATTAGCTATCACTGGGCAAACGAACGTATACCATGTCGAACATAGGATGTTGCGGGTTAGAACATCATCACGGGCAATGTAGGCCATTTATATGGTATTCATTTATGTCGAGCTTCAGTGTCATGAGCTTAGGGCAACGTAATTACATTTATATGATGTCTGCATCTGTTGCATTATCATACACTTGGGAAATCTTGTGGTCCTACAATATATGATTTATCAAACCTATGAATTCACCAACATTATTGTTGACGTTTTAAAGCAATGTTTTTCAGGAGATCAGTAAGCATAAGGTGCCAAGGATACATTGGTGATTTTGTTTTGGGATGTCTGCTAAAGATATGTTGCATTATGTATTGGGGAAATCATGTCGTTGTGAAACCTGTATCTTTGTAATAATAACAATGAACAAGTAAAGCTTCGGCTATTTTGTATCAAACATTTGTTATATCCATTGTCATCAGTTTTAAAATGACTTTTGTCGTTCATTATATATATCTTGTGTTTTTACTGAGACAGTTAACACGCCCCGGACCCGTATTCCGCTGCGCCCAATTCGGGAGGGGTGTTACAATTATGAATTTGTAAACAAATGTTCGCTTATAATTTACACACTTTGCCAAGCAACAACTCATCTCTCCGCTTTCAGGTATCGGATCAACCCACCTGCAGCCACCACCCTCCACCACCCCCCCCTACCACCCCACATCGGCGATCATCATCCACCCTCCTACACCTTCTCACACGATCAAACCCCCCACTAGATCAAACTCCCACCGGGATCCTCACCCTCAAGGGGGATATCATTACTCAAACCCACCGGATCAACACCCCCACTTCATTGTGACAACGGTGGCTTGAGCAGGTTGGTCAAACCATAGTGTTGACCTAAATATCTGTTCTATATGTATGGGTTATGTGTTATATGTGTTATTACGCGTTTATATGTGTTTGCGTGGGATATGTGAGATTGGATAATCAATCCATTGAGCGTGATCATCTCAAATGGATTGATTTGGTGGATTTTGGTGGCATCCATTGTCGTTCACTTTTGGTGACAAGAAATGATTTTGGTGATTGAAGCGGATTTCGGTTAATTGTGTATGTAATTATACGTTATACGGTATTTATGTGTATAGTAAAGTAGAAAGAGATTAAAGTTATAGTAGTTTGAACTAAGGAAAGAATGAAATTTCTATTTTTGGAATGTTAGGTTTAATAAAAATGAAAAGTTAATTATTTTTAAAGGTCTAGTAAATTGCGTTTACGCAAAAAGGTATCCTCAAATAAGCTTAGGTTTTTATAAAAACATAAGATAAAGAGAATAATTAAGTAATTAATAAGTAAATAAATAAAAATATTTTTTTATACATGAATAGTAAAAAACGAATTTTAGAGGAAAAAGAAAGAAAAAAAGGAATTTTAAAAGGAAACAAATACTAATTAGATCTTATCTATAATTAGTTGGGGGCCTATAAATACAAAATAAAATCCCATAACCCTCCCCCCTTGTATAACAGGTCGAACAAAGAAGAAAAGAGGGAAAAAAATTAGGGTTTTTGCTTTTGTGAAGAAAACAAGTTCTAAGGTAAGTTTTACTTAATCTTTGTTAATTATTAATCTTTAATCGTGTAATAATTAATATGATGGATAATTAGGGTTTTATTAAATTTGTAATTAATGATATAATAATCATGTTATAATGATTAGGGTTTAATTAGAAGCTTATGGGTGTAATTGGTAAGACCTTAGTTCGGTTTAAAATTGATTTTAGATTGGGCTGGAATTTAGGGCTGTGTTGTTTGGCTGATATCTCAATGATGGTAATATCTTTTGTCAAGTTTACAGTTCCTATGATGTAGCTCAGAGAGTCTAGTTTCCAGAACATCCAGCCTCGAAGGTTTTTAAGGTAGGGAAGTCATTCAAACGTTGGTTGCAAGAAAAGTTGTCAAAGCAGTAAATACGGGTCAAATTTAGGTCAGATTACGAGGTATAAAACCCACACTTAAAATTCGAATTGAGCTTATCCCTTCTACAGAAGTTTAGTTCTATGTGTCTATTAGAAATCTTCCAAAGGAGAGCTTTCGATTTGGAGTCTAAGTATGGTTTTTAGGTCCAAACCTTTTAGTGTGCAAACAGATCCGAATTGGGACTGTTTTGAAGTTTGATTTTCTTAGGAGTACTTGTGCATGTAAATGACTCTTGGGAATCTCATGGTAGTTAGTAAACACATAAAGGATCATGTGTGATTTTTGGTATGAATTATGAGAGTCATTAAGTAAGGGTTTTAGGTGCGTAAAGTCACGCTAAAATTCTAAAATTTTGATTAAAAATGAGTTGTCTAATGTAATGTGTTAATGAAGTGGTTAAGGTTGGACATGGTGTCGGGGTGACCCATGATGGGACATTAAACCCCTAGATTAAATACATCTTATGATTGTTGCTACATGTGCTTTACTGCTTTTTGGCTTTTAGTAGCGTGTAACACGAGTTATTTTGTTGTTAGATTTGTGCTAGTTGTTTGTGAAGATTTTTGTTGGAATCTTTTGGAAAGCTAAGCAAAGGTGAGTTTCATAGCCTCTTTTTCTCATGTTATTTTGGGGTGAGAATGATGCTTGTATTGTTGTCGTGTTAAAATGTTTTTAAGCTTGCTGTATTTATGTGTATTGGATCGGATAAGTATGCCTACTCATTGTTGTGATATGGGATCGGTTGGGTACTCTCTAACCAGTATCTGATATGTTTTGGTATTGTGGATCCCAATATGCAAAACGAGGTGTGACGGTGGTAAGACTGCGTGAGCTAATATGAGGCCATGTAGCGCACATATGTAGTTGATATGATTGTGGATCGTGGGCACGTTCCGTCCCGTTGTTGTTATCTGTTGTCATGAATTGTTTTGGTAATTGCAGCAGCTAATTTAAAGTTTATTTTGGATATTGTTGTATGTCGTAAACCTATGATTCTCGCTCAACTTTATGTTGACGTTTTAAGCATCATTTTCAGGTGAGCTTAATGGTGCTAAGATAGAGCGAAGTGGCTAGAAGAGACCGTAGGATGCTTGGAGTTTATTTATGCTTTCTGTTTTGAATAAATGCGTTTGCATGAATTGTTTGGATTATGTTTTGCATGTCATTTATTGACGAGACTTCTTTCTCATTAATAAAGACACCATTAGGTTTTGGGTATTGTTACGACACTTTATATCTTTGCTTTACTTTAGTTTTTATTTTAGTATTCTCTATATAGACACCATGTGTTGTGATGATATCCATTCTTGTTTACGCCTCGCGTTTCCTCCTTGGCGGGGTGTGACAGATTGGTATCAGAGCCTATGGTTATAGAGAACTAGGTGGTTGAGCCTAGACTATAGCTTAAGGGTCCCTCATATAGTTGCATTTTAGGGCATAAGTGTTTGTGTACGTATATATCGTATGTTCCCGCTACCTAAAAGCTTTGAATTCTTTCTATTTTGAATTACTACTATATAATATGAAATATATACTGTTTTCATTTATATGGGGATCTTAATTTGTATATACCCCTTGTTATTATTTTAGTTCATGTCTTCCCCTACCCCTAGGAGATATCGTTGGGAGATTGTTTACCTTACTGGACCCGCAGAGTTGGGTGACTTTTGAGAGAGAAAAGTAAAACCCAAGCGAGGCCCAACATAAGTTTATTTCATTTTCTACCTCGATGCGTTGCTATAATCGAGGATTGCTTTTATATTTTGGGTAACGATGTGACTTCTGTTTCGTTTGGTCGATTAGGATTTTATGGTTTGTTAGATGGATTATCATGTTTGAGTTATATTTGGATTATTTATATAAGTGCTATTGTGGTAGATGTGTTATTATCATTGGATGTGTCGGTCTTGGGAAGTAAGTACACGTCTTTTACTTTCCATCTTCTTTTTCTGCTGAAAAAGGTGCAATTTTAATTATGGTCTGCGACATTAATTATAAAGGCAACATACACGTGGAACTTGTGACTTTGATTGCAGTGTTCATTGTTGCTTTGTTATGTATTATGTAAGATGTAAGTCGGGATAGTTGTGTAGATGGTAGTGTAGATGTGAAGTGGGAGATACTGTGATGTTGGTTGTGTGGTTAGAGAATTCCTCTCTTAACCGATTGGGCGATTATATTAGGTTGGGTTGCGTAGATGGTAAGGTTCCCTTTCATTTGTTTGCGGATACATCGGATACCTGTTGGTATTGTCGTCGCGATTCTTAAGTTGGTTCGTTTAGGCCTCGTTGTTCGTTGAGTATATCCATGGCTCGTGCTGGTATTCTAGGGTGTTATCATTACGAACTTGTGTCTTATGTTCGCCGTTCGCGTTTTGATTATTTTCCTTTGTCTAAAGGTTGTCGATACTTTTTGGGTTTGTTTTAAGACCGTTAGTATGGTTAAAGAATAATTCTCTACCCTTAATTGGCAGGAATGTTTAAATTTGAGTTGATAGAGATAGTATGTTTTCATTTCTATCTAGTATTTGTGATACCTAGGATAAGCTATTTAGAGGTTGCTCGTTTGCTCGGTTGTTTGTTGGTTTCCTAGGTCTTAAGCTTAGCAATTCCCTTCATCGATATTTGTTAGTGAGTGATACCTGATTTTTTTTTCCTATCGACGTTCTAGATGTATATGGTTGTTCGAAAAATGCTCTTTCGACTTACTAGGCGCGTTCGTTAGTTCACTTTGTTGCATGATTACTGTATGAGTATCAAACGTTTCTTTTAAGCACTAAATTGTTCCTAACATATTAGTGTGGATTATTACTCCCTTGGTTGTATATCCCTTGGTTTTCGTAACCCGTTGGCGAAGTGTTAGTGTCGATGCTTTTAGGTTTGCTTCTTGAGTGTTATTCTGGATAAGAACCTTTAACGTTTTCTTTTGGGTACGTAACGTCTTGCATTAGTTTTCTCGTACGAGTTCGTTTGATTTTATTTTGAGTATATGGTTCCTGGTATTTTCTTCCGTTCCTTTTGGTATTATGGTGTCTTTTGTTTGAGTAACATATTTTATAATTGATGTCTAATCATAAAAACCCTTTGGGAGTATTGTGTTGGTGTTTGGAGAAAACTGTGTATAAAATAATCTTTGTAAATAGATTTTATTTTATTATGAAAAGCTGGTTTAAAGTGATTCATAGTGGTAAGGTACGATACACCATTAGATAACCATCTCTAGATTTTTATGACAACCAGAATGAATTTTTCAAAAATTACATTTAAGACAATTTCATTGTTATTTAAAATGATTTTTATACTTAAAGTGACTTTCTTAATTTAAATCGATTTTTATAAAAACATTATTTAATGTGGTCTTTCGAGTGAAGTCGATAATTGGTATAAGAATTTCCGTCTTTAGTATTGATTTTTTTATTATGTGTTCATTTGTCGTGGTATTATTCGTTGGGGGTGTTTCTAGCAATCGTTGATGCGTTTGTTAGGTCGGAGGTTCGTTCTTCTTGTCGACGTTTACATTCGGTTGATTTTTTTTCTTTTTCTTTTTGGAATCGTGTGATTTTTGGGTCCATACCAATTGGTGCATGTGAAGTTTGAAATTTCCTCATGGCGTGGTGCTAGAGTTGATGTTAGGACGTATCTTCTGGGTGGTGCGATTGATGGTAGCGAAGCGAATGGAATTATTCGCAATCCCAAGTTGGAATTAGAGAGTTCTCGTTTTACTTTTGATTTAGTACCTCTTAGTTATGAGAGTGTTGATGTAGTCGTAGGAAAGAATTGGTTGTTGAGACATAAGGCTGAGTTGGTATGCCACGAGAAGGTAGTTAAAATGCCTTGGTAAGTTGGAGAGTGCATAAGGTTCGTGGAGAAAACGAACTAAAGAGGATACGAGGTCTCGTAGGAGTAGTACCACGAAGATGAGTTTGAGATTTTGTGATATCTTTGTAGTATGTGAGCCTCTAAAGTGTTCCTTCAGGTATTTGTAGTTTTACCCCCTCGCCGTAGGATAGGATTTCGTATGGAATTAGTACAAGGAGCGAAGCCGATTTGCGAAGGCTCGTGTCGTTTGATGTCTTTAGAAAGGAAAGAGGTGTGGAATGATTACAGGAGTTACAAGGTGAGGGTTGGTTCGAATGGTAACTTGTTGTGGGAAGTGTCTGTATTTCTTGGTTGGAAGAAAGGTGGGTAGTTTAGAATGTGCATAGATTATCTCGAGAAGAGTGAGATAGAAAATTCGTATGTGATGTCACCAATGAAGGGTGCACGGGGATGACGTAGCCAAGACTGTTTTTAGGATGCGTAATGGACACGTTGAAGTTTACGGCTATGCCTTTTGGGTTAACCAATGCACCAGCGGTTTTCATAGAGTTAATGAGTCGGGTGTACATGGCCGTATATAGACAAACTAGTTAACGTATATATACAGATGATATTTTAAACCGACCCAAAGTCTAAGGAGGAGTACGAGTCGTACGTGAAGATGATCATGGAGTCACTGAAGGAAGAGAAGATGTACGTGAAGTTTTCCAACAACGTAGAAGCTGAGCAAAGAGGAAGCTATCTAGATGTGGAAGGAATCAAATAGGTAATGAGCCGATCTTGGCATTGCCGGAAGGAGCAGACGATTTCGTAGTATATTATGATGCGCGAAGAAAGGATTTGGAAGCATGCTTAGAAAAAGAGAGAAGGTGATTGCTTGTACGTCGCGACAACTGAAGGTTCTTATGAAGGATTGCATGACTAACGTGGTAGTTTTTTCCTTATAATACTAGAGGCATTAAGTGAACGAGACATGGAGAGTAATCTATACGGATCATGTATGTCTCCAACACACTTTCAATCGGAAGGATTAAACATGAGGCAAAGGTGATGGATGGATGTATTAGTGAGTTGATTTTGATGGCCAGTACCATCTGGGAACAGGTAATGTAGATGTTGTACGTTGGAGTAGGAAGAAGGAGTGAAGCCTAAGTATGAGTTTCGAGATAGATGTACGACTATCGCTCTAAGTTTTGAGAAAAGGATGTTTGGTGGCTATAAGAAAGATGTCCAAGCAAGAACACAATCAACATATGATGTTGTGTGCTTGGGACCAACAACGTGTGAAAAGAGATGGAGAGTGGTTCATATTGGTCTAGACAAGGCTTGGTCCTCCATTTGGAGAGGATCGTAAGGACTTGGCTATTGATGAGGCATATACGAAAAGTTAGTATTGTATCCATCCTAGAGCGGTTACGATGTTGTGGGGTTTTAGGTTAACTAAATCGCATGGCTGAGTATGAAGGATGGATATAGCTTGTTGCTGGTAGTAAGTATTTAGCGTATTTGGAAGTGGAAGTTGAGTATCAAGGGTCTTCAGGATTGTTGCTACAACCTGAGTTACCCGTAGTAGAAGTGGACAGGCTAATAAAGGATATTGTTTGTCAAGTTACCAAGTGTGAGTAGTGGATACAATGCGATTTGGGTGTAGTCAATTGACTGACTAAGTCACCCCATTCCTAGCTATGCTTAGGACAAGTATGGTAGATTTTAAAAGTAATTGGAATACTCACTTTTGTGAGATGAGTTTTTCCCAAAGGTGGGGATTATCATTCGAGTATAGATGTGCTTCATTTGAAGCATGGTATGGAAAGGAATGTAGGTTACCGTCTTAAGGGTCGTAACTAGAGAGAGTGAGTTGAATGGATCGAATTTGGTACAAGAAACAACGAACAAGATAGTGGTAATACAGGAAAGGCCTGAGGCAGCCAAATTGTCGAAAGAGTTAGCTTGGTAGTAGTGGGAAACTTTTGAATTAATGCTGGTAGGTTATGGGTGGTTGAAGGTCGCACCATGGAGAGGTGTAGTACGTTTGGAAAGAAAGACATGTTAGAACCGAGTTATGTAGGACCATTTGAGATCCTTGGATGGATTGGGCCTTGGTTATTTGGGCCTACAATTAGGGAGAATTTTTGTCTTATATGAGCTAGAATCTCAAAATTGGATTTGGGGAGGTGCTGGAAGTTTAGTAAACCTTAATTTTGCTGGTAATTATCTTTAGATACACGTTGAGTTATCTTAATTCAGACAGTTCTTGTTGATGATTGACGTGGGGTTAAGAAATAAAACACGTTGTTACAATAACTAAGGTTATGATAAGATTTCTCAATGACAAGTGAGGATACATGTAGTGGGATCCTTCTTTTCGTTTTGGGTTTTGTGTTGCTAATTGCCCCCTGTGGGGGTAAGCAAAGCCATTAGCATTTGGATTCGGGATTTGGAAGTTAGCTCGAGGTTAAGGTTGACAAGACTCTTTGTTTTGTCCAAGGAACCGATGATGTTTGTGGACCGAGAGTTCATGCGTAAAAGCGTAGTATGAAAGCATTAGGTGAAATTCGTTGGGATTCAAAGCGTGGTCCTTAGACAGCTTACTTAGGAACGCACAAGGATCAAATGAGGTCTAAGTGTCCCTCACGTTGTTGTACGTAGTGCTAAGCCTCGAGTATTAAATCTGGGACGAGATTCTCCAAGGTGGGGATACGTGACAACCATGACTTGAGCAAGTTGGTCAAACCGTAGTGTTACCTAAATGTATCTGTTGCAATGTATGGTTATGTGTTCATAACGTGTTTATATGTGTTTGGTGGGGATATGTAGATTTGGATAAAATCAATCCATTGAGCATGATCGCTCATTTGGATTGGATTGTGTTGAATTATGTGAAGTTCACTTTTGATGATCAAGGAAAATGATTTCGGTGATTGAACTGTTTTCCGCTAGATTGTGTAAGAAATTATAACGTATACGTATTTTTTGAGTTAGTAATTTAAGAAAGTTTATGGAATTTTAGAGGTTAAGTTAAGAAAATTGAGTTTATTTGATGGAGAAATTTATTTTAATCACTTCTAGTGATAGAAGGGAATTTATTTGGGTATTTGGGAGATTTGTTTTGGTTTAATAATGAGGATGTCTAGGTGATGGATTAAAATGGGAAGTGTGTCATTTGTGAAAGAAATGAGTTTGTTAAAATATGAGAGTTTTTGGAAGACTTTTTATTTTTGGAAAGTGAATTTGGAAATGAAAAGAAAGTAGTTTATAAGCAAAATGGTTTACCAAATTAGCTAGGTTTTTTATAAAACTTAAGGTATGAATGGTAATTAATAACTAATAAATTTTGTTTTTATAAGATGAATAGAAAAATAACAATTTAAAAGAAAAAAAAAGAAAAGAAAAGAAAAAAATAATTGTATTATAATCAAACACTAACTAGGCTTTATCTAAGGATTACCTTAAGCCTATAAATACAAAAAAAATAAAAACCACTAAACCCTATTGAATTTGGCCCGATTTTTGAGGACAAGAAAAAAAAAGAAAGAATTTTAGGGTTCTTGGTACAGGATTTTCTAATCCTGTTTTAGTTCTAGTTATTTAAGTTTTCAATTAATGTAATCTAAGTATGTTAGTGTATTAGGGTATAAATTTAGTGTGTATACATTTAGGGCTTTGATTTTCGGAAGTTATAATGATATAATGATTGTATTAATCATTAGTTTAAGAGAAATCTACAATTGTGGTCCACTATCTTTAACCGGGTAAAACACTTTTGGTCCATTTATTTTTAAAAAATTTGCGGTATAAGTTAAGGGCCAAAACCCGAGTAATCCATTTCACATTTGAAGACCAAATCTAAAATTTTGGTTCACATTTGAGCCAAAACCGAGTATCCATTCAACATTTGAGCCAAATCAATTAAACGAAATTGTTAGATTTGGCTCAAATTGAAATGGATACTTGGGTTTTTGGCTTAAAAACCCGACAAATTTTTAAAATATAAAAAGACCCAGAAAGTGTTATACCGCCCCCGTAAAGATAGTGGACCAAAATGGTATTTTTTTTTTTTCTTTTTTTTTTCTTCTTTTTTTTCACCTTTTTTTTTTTTTTTTTTTTTTTTTTTTTTTTTTTTTTTTTTTTTTTTTGTTTTTTTTTTTTGTTTTTTTTTCATTTTTTTGTTTGTATTTTTTTTTTTTTTTTTTTTATTTGTTTTTTTTCTTTGTTTATTTATTTTGTTTGTTTTTTTTTTTTTTTTTTGTTTTTTTTTTTTTTTAGTTTTTTTTTGTGTTTTTTTTTTTTGTTTTTTTATTTTTGGTGGTGGGTTAGTGGTGTGTGATATTTTTTGGAGGTGGGTTTGGTTGGGGTGTGGTTGGTTTGTTTGGGGATATATATTGATGTTGATAATGGGTATGTATGGTATGTATGGGGGTGGGTAGGGGTGGTGATATGGATGCGTGTTATATATCAGTATGTCGAGTATATTTATTCTATGACTTATATTATATTGTCTGAGTGTAGTAGCTATATCTATCATTTATTTTATTTAGTGTTGTCGTTTGGGACGGTGGGGCGCAGAGGCGGAACACACAATGGTAGGGTTAGGTGGAATGGTCTTGTAGTCTGTCTAGTCTTGGCTAACTAATCATTTTTTTTTTTTTTTTTTTTTTTTTTTTTTAGGGGTATTTTGTGGTTATTTTCCCCCCCTCTAAGTTATAATTGTTACAAGATTTGATCATGCGTTAGGGTCTAGATCGCCCGAATTAGTTGTTTAATTCACTGCAGAAAGTTAGGCAGTTTTGTAACGAGCATAACTCATTCATAAAAAATTCAAATAAAAATTAGCAACATACTGAGATAACCTCAAGAGTCTAACATTCCAGAAAAGTTTATCCTCCGTGTATTTTTAGGTCGGGAAGTGGGTCAAAAGGTCGTTAAAAATCAGTGTGTAAAACAGTGACGAATTTCAGTTTTGGTTTTGATTTTTCTCTAAAATACTTAGACATCTGGGTGTAGTAGGTAATAAATTACTGAAAGTTAGTTATATATTGTGTGTGACCCTTGTATTTTTGATAAGTATGAAAGGATAGGTCGAAATGTCCAGCTAGTGCCATACTTTCCGGAGTCAATTCTAGACGTATTTTTGGACACTTTGGAATAATGAATTTCTAAGGGGTATTTGTAAAAGGGTAATGGTTTTAGGAGAGCTATGAGAGGTTCATAAGGCATATAAGTAGCATGGTGAATTTTGGTTTGAATTATGGGAGTGTTTAAGTGGTGCGTTTAGACGCGTGAGTATAAAAAATTCTCACAGAACCAGAAAATAAAAGTGTAAGCATAAAGTAGAAATGGCATAGTATGGAGTTGGAAAGGCTTAAATCAATATAGAATATGGTAGATACTTAGATATCCACGTAGTTGAGGTTACATCATATTGGGTTGAATGCCTAATTGATGGTAGCTTATTGTGTGCTTAAATTGTTTAGATTGTCCGTGAAGTGTTTGTGAAGATTTTGTTGGAATCTTTTGGGAAGCTAAGCATCAGGTGAGTTTCATAGCCCCTTTTTCTTATGTTTTCTTGGGATGAAAATGATGCTATGAGTTTAAATGTTTTAGTTGCTGTGATTATGTGTTTGTATGTTATGCGGTATGCTTCATGGCTTTGTGATCAATTGGAGTCGTTTATGTGGTATGCTCCATGGCTTGGTGATCAATTGAAGTTATTATTATTATTGTTGTTGTTGTGAAGTATGTTAGTTCGGTTAAGAGTGGTGCTTACCACAAACAAATCCAACTGAAGGGTTGAAATAATACCTACTGACTTTGTGTTCCGATCGGAGGGTAGTGAGCTACCCATGACCCTATTGTGAGTATGGAATGATAGACCAGTGGACTGTGATGTCATGTGTGTTGTTTTGGATTGTTTTACTAATTGCAGCAACTGTTTTGTAAGATTTTGTTATGTGTCTTAACCCTATGACTCTCACCAACCGTTGTGTTGACGTTTTTAAGCATCATTTTCAGGTGAGCTTAATGGTGCTAAGTTAGAGCGAAGTGGCTAGAAGAGACCGTAGGACGCTTGGAGTTTATTTATGCTTTCTGTTTGAATAAATGTGTTTGCATGAATTGTTTGGATTATATTTTTGCATGTCATTTATTGACGAGACCTCTTTCTCATTAATAAAGACACCATTAGGTTTTTGGTATTGTTATGACACTTTGTGTCTTTGCTTTACTTTAGTTTTTATTTTAGTATTCTATATATAGACACCATGTGTTGTGATGATATCCATTCTTGTTTACGCCTGGCGTTTTCGCCTTGGCGGGGTGTGACAAAACACATTTTTAAACAAGATCAAACTTAAATACCTTGAAAGAATTTTGAGACCACAGGTTTACATACTTTAATGATAAGTCATTAAAACTAACTTTGAACTTAGAAGACTTGTAAAAACAGCTTAACAATACTTAGAAAAACTTGACAAATGAAAATCAATGACCCAAAACAGCTTCATACCTATTTTTACCCATATTGGGTCCTTAACCCAAACACTCCCTTAGGACAGATTTTTGCACTTTTAAACTGAAACACATTAAGGTGTGTGTCAAATAAGAATTAGTGAGCATAACAAAGACATATTAAGCATGATTGATACAAAAGTAAGCACACATAAGCAATAAATAAGCTGAATCAATTAAGCAGTTTTAACAAGAAAATGACAAATTTGCATAAGAAAAACTTAAACTAAAATTTCATTAAACTTAAAAGATTACAAGAACTTAAAAGACAGAATTTAAAACATAATTAAAAGACATTTAAAAGTAAAATTAAAACTAAGCTAAACTACTCCTAGATGTTTTTTTTCGTCTTGTGCTTCTTCTTTTTATAAGCTGTGTGTTCTTCAGCCCTTGTGTTAGTTGTGTTTTCTGTGTGAGAGTCTTCAAAAGCACATATTGGCCCTTCAATAATCTTGCCCTCCAATCCAAAAGATCTCAGCCATCGATTTGGTCTTCAATTAATCACCCAATAAGAACCCCTAGGATTGCCAGCTTGTTTTTGGTTTCTTGTGAGGTGGGGTTAAGGTTTTGGGGGTGTGTGACTTTACTTTGTCGTGGTGTTGCAGGGTGAGTGAGAGAGACAGGTAAACAGTGGTGGGGTTAAGGGTTTGGTGGGAAAATAGGTTTATTAAGGTTTTGGGTTAGCAGGGGTGAAAGGTTTGGGGAATGGGTAACTTTGGCCCCTCAAAGTGTAATGTGATATAGCAATTTCAGTCCTTGTGGTGTTTGAGGAATTAACAGTCTTTATTGGCAACTTCATCCCTGAGGTTTAAGCAGGTGTTTGCACTGCCTTTGGGACTGTAACAGATGTTTAGTCCTTGAAGGACTAACGGTGTAAGGGGAAAGGGTTTATATGGCTAACAGGGTATTAAAGGCTTGTTAAGTGGTTTTGTGGTTTGGGCCGAGTTTAGTTATATAAAAGGATTTGGGCTTTTAATTTAAATAAACAAGTATATTGGGTTGACCCGACCCATTAACTCAGGAACGGGTTGGCCCAATAAGATGTTTATGCCTTAGGCTTCGATTTTTTGCTCTCTTTCCAGATCCGTGCTCGGTTTTGTTCGGTTTGGCTTTGTTTTTGTCCTTTAGTGAATATCCGATACCTGCACAGTACACAACACAAAAACAAGCATATATATGGCATTTTATGTGCGTTTTTGGTCGTTTAGGGTCGTTTTATTAAGTAAAAGGTATATGTAATTACACACATACCAAAATCCCCCATACTTTGCGTGTCCCCACGCAATGCCATAAGTAAACACTTAAGAAAACCAAGAATCTCGATCCCCCTCGACTAATTACCTTAAAAAGTAGCTAAGTGTTCATCAAGGGGAATTAGAGAATCAATAGTTTTGAAAAGCCCCGTTTTTACCATTTTTAAATATTTACACTTATTCCCTCACATATTTTTTTGGTATTTTTCCTTTTTCTCATTTTTTTGTACTTTTCATGCTTTTCTTTTTAGCAACTAACTAGAACGTTCGGACTTTCGTTATTTTCATAACTTTAGGGTCACGGAATAAGAATCGCCGATAGAATAATCTATAGATTTCCCAAGGATAAATTCATCGTTCCCGACTTTTTACTTGTCCCAAACAAAGCTTAAAACGAAATCACCGTTATATATAAGTTAAGATGCTAACACTACTTATATTTGTAACTTGTAACTTTCACTTCCCGACATTATTATATTTAGGAAATGTTCCCTTTGAATTTTCAACCATGGATCAACGTTTTGCAAAATTCCTATGCTTCACGTTCCACCCGAGAATAATGAGTTTGAAGGCGAGATCATATGTGTTTAATTACACATACCTTTGACCACTAAAAACGGACTTAAACGACCAAAAACATACCAAAAATACATTGTATTTGTATGTTTTGCATTTAAATTGTGCAGGTAACGGATATCCAAGAAAATGACAAAATCAAAGCCAAAACGACAAAACCGAGCACGAGAACGGAAAGAGCGTGAAAGAAAAGTCAAATCAAAGCCAAAAGTAAAAAAGTCAAAGTCAACCCAAGTCAACCCCGACAAAGTCAAAGTCAAAGGCGGAGCCGATATCGAAGAAATGTTAAATGGGCCAACCCGTACCCATTTAATAGGCCGGGCCAGCCCATTTAAACATTATAAAGACTTTATAAACCTTAAACCTTATAAAAATGCCCAAGTCTTTTTTATATTATAACCGGCCCAAACAAGCCCAAAACCAAACCCATTTAACCCCTTATAACAAGCCTGTTATCCCATTCCCTTTTATCCCTTACACCGTTAGTCCTTTAAGGACTAACGGTGCAAACAACCATATACCCTCAAGGACCAAATTTTCAAAGTACAAGGACTATGATTGCAATAGTTATACACACTCTCAGGGACCAAACTTGCCATTTTCCAAACCTTTCAAAAATTGCGCGAACACTGTTCATTATCTCCCAAATCGTGTGTCATGTCCTGCACTACCAGCCAAAACATTATTCCCCTTTCTTCTCCCCTTTGTCGACCAACTCATACCTTATCCCACCACACAAACCAACAAAATCCACCTTGGCAATCTCTTGCAAGCTCATTCGGCAAAGCCAAGGGATACCTGAAGAAATCAATTAGGTTATGGTCCATATGGAAACCTTGGCATATACTCAAAATTTGATGCCAAGATTCTTTTTGAGCTCACTCACACAACAAACATCCACCCCAACCCTCTCGCGTAAAGAAGCACAATAGATATGCTACTAAGACCTAGAGCTTGCATTAGCGTTTGTTATACATAGGACTCATGTAAGCCCAACGAGGCAGTTAGTTAATTCTAGTTTTAAATATTTTGCAGCTTATTATTAGAGTAATCTTGTTAAGATATTATAATGATTATTTATGAATTAATGAATTTCCAAGTGTTTAGGCTTAAAATCTTTTTACTCATTTGTGTTCAAAAGTTATCAAGAATCTTGCATAAGCTTTATCAGATCTTATTTTAGAGCATATAATATAAGTCTGTGTGGATCCATATTAAATATAAAGTATTTAAGAAAATTTTACAAAAACACAAAAAATATCCACCCTCAAATACCACAGCTTAATGGATGATAAGCCAAACTTGGATGGGCTTATGGACAATACTAGCTTGTTTTACACAAGCTAGAGCTTGTAGACAAAGCTCATTTGAGCTTATTTGTCCTGTTTAAGCAAGGGTTTTGTAAGTTTCCATTTTTCAGATTTTTAGGCTATATTCACTATTCAACTGCTTATTATGTGCTTATTGCTGCTTATCTTTGCTTATTATATTTGCTTATGATGTTTAGAGCTTATCTACTTAGGCTATAGTTAAAAGCTATTTGTGCAAGTTTTGTTAAAATCTGTCTATTTTAGCTTATAAATTTGCATAACTGTTTAGCTTATTGTTCTGGCTTATTTGATGGTTTAAAGTTGTTCATTAGGATTGTCTTAAGCTATTTAATATCTGGTATTAAAGGTTTGTTCATAAAAAAATCAGTTTAAGATGGTTTATAAGTTCTTAAATGGGTCTTTGGTTTAACTGATTTTACTTGTCAAAATGGGTTAAAATGAGTTTAGCCTTTTGGGTCACTTTATTTAACTTAAAATTCGACCAATAAATAATCCAGTATATAGAAGTTTTTTAAGAGTTAAATTTCAAAATCCTAGTTTATATAAGTAGTTGTTTAAATCTGTTAGAATTTTGTTGGAAAAATGAGTTCATATGATTTGGTTTTTGCTTATTGAGATTTTGTGTTGTTTTTGAGTTTGTTTAAGTGTTAAAACAGGTTAGAAACAAAGTCAATAGGCCTGCATTTGTCATTTTTGGTTTTGTCACATCTGTCAAAAAAAGCTTGTTAACACTGTTAAAAATTTGAGAAATTGCTTTTTTAATTGCTAACTGTGGCTTCTTCGGAATTTCAAAATGGTTTTTGGTTGTTGATATAAGTTCTTTGAGGTTTAATCTAGATCTTTTTTGAGGTTTTAAGATCATAAGGATCTGTTTGCTAGCTTATTCTTAAGCTTAAAAGTTTGGTTTTGTGAAGATTGCAAAAAATTTCCTAAGTGTTGAATCTGTGTGAAATACCTTTTTCATTAAGCTTTTTCAAAGCTTATTTAGCGTCGTTTCAAACTCCATTTGTATTCTGATTATTAAGCTTATTTGATAAGCTTATTTAGGTTCATAAAAAGCTTGCTAAGGCCATAAGGTTCCATCTTTAAGCTTAAAATAAGCTCAAAAGTGGTCCATTTGACTGTTTTGTTAACAGAATTTAGCCATTTAGCTTTTTAGCTTATTTAAGCTTTTTAGCTTTTGAAATTACTTAAGTAGTATTTAGTTTTGCTTATTAGGATAGTCTAAGTCCCATTTAGCTTATTTCCTTTAGGTTAAATCTTATTTGAGCTTATTTGCATTTTTAGCTTAGAAAATTTTAAGTTTTTAAGCTTTAATTATTTTAATCTGTCATTTAACTTAGCTATTTTTTAGCTTATTCTAGTGCTTATTGATTGATCTTTTCACAGCTTATTAGGACTAGGCCTTTTAAATGTTGTTAGCTTATTTCCCTTTTTTTAGTTGCTTATTAGCTCTAAAAACAATCGCTTTCTTTTATATCATTTAGTGAGCTTATTTTTGTGCTTATTTTTTGGTTTATAAAAAAGGTGCTTTTGTAAAAGTTGTTTATTAACTGCTTTTCTAAAAAGTTGTAAAAAAATGGAAAACAAAAACGTTTGGGATTAGGGGAAAGTCCCAGGTGAGCATGGCTCGAACCCGAGACCTCTACCCAAAACCTATCACTAAAAAAAAAAACGTTTAACACCAACACACACTACCAATACGCCTTTGGACTTTTCCGTTAGACTTTTCGCACATTCTATATATTTATTACACATTTTGAGCTCTAATCATTCATGAAGCCACTTTCGTAGCTTTATTAGGGCTTTTTTTTCTTAGCTATTGATAAGCTGGCATATCCAGCTAGTTTTTCCCTAGGAACTTTAACATCATTTAGGACTTTCCTGCAATTTTTTTAGATTTTTCCAACTTTATTTGTTATTTTTCTTTAATTTTCGTAGATTAAAATTTTAGAAAATCATTTAAAAATAGTAAATTAATTCAGAAAAATACAAAAAAATAGTTTTTAGATTTAAAATAAATATTTTTAGGTTTACAAAGTTTAAAAACTTTTTCATCATTTTTAGATTTTTATTTTCATTTTAAAGCTTTTTTATTTAATTTTAAAAATTAGTTTTAATTTATAAAAAGTAGTTAAAAATAGTTCTCTTATTTTTTATAATAGTTTAGACTTTTTTCGAAAGTAAAAAACAAATTTTGGAATTTTAGTGTTAATTTGTTATTCCTCTCTATTTTAAATATGTATAAATAGGTGTATGTATTAATTCATAAAAAATTATTAAAAAGTCAAAAAAATATAATTCCTTTTTAGAAAATTTTCTTTTGTCACTTTAGAGGTTTAGAAACTAAGTTTGAATTTTTAGGGTTTAATTTTGACTTAGTTGATAATTAGACGCGTTTTTAGGATCCCCGGTTTTCGTTTTTAGTTTAAAATTGTGTTGCTTTAATTGTTTTTAGTATAGAATGCATTAAATTTTCCCGTAGATTTATATAACCAATCAAAATCTTTGTTCCATTCAAGCATCAAATGTCATACCTACAAGCGACTTTCCATTGCATTCCTCGTTGGATAAACGAGCCCGGAACATACTTCCGTGGATTTTTCTTACATTGTATGATTCTTGATTCTTATTATATATTATAATATTTATTATATTTAAATATATATAAAGGGGGGGGGTTTTTTTTTTTGGAAATTTTTTTTTTTTTTTATTTTATCTCATTGTCATTTTGGCGCCGCTACCGGGGAGGATTGTATACGATTGTCGTTACGTTTGACAATTTGTGCTTTGAAGATCCTTCCGTGTGAAGTTATTTTGTTTATTTTCATATAAATAAAAAATAAAAATAAATAAAAAAATTGTCCTAAAAAGAGAAAAAAAATATATCATCAATATAATGTTCTCAATTGGAAATAATATGGCTTTCTATTTGTTTAATCCTCCCCGACCTCCGGATCATTCTTGTTAGCTTGTGAATCTTATGGATAACAAGAGATTAACAAACTACAAGAGGGGTATAAGGAGGGTTGTTTCGAGGAACTACGACCCGAAAGGAAAAGGTTTTTAATAGCTTCGCGCTTTCTTGCTCCTCCGCTCCTTTGTGCGTTTTTCTTTTAGAGAGCTACCGTGAAGCAAGTTGATTATCGGTTTAAGTTATTCAATCTCGTTTTGTCCGTTAATAAAATATGATGTTTAAAAAACTCGAAAATCCAAAAATAATCTCCTTTAACCTCTTTGTCATTTAATTCTTCTTCTTATCCCTCTATTTTTAATTCTTATGGCGTCATTCGACTATCGTTTAAATCCCCTTTACACGATTAAAGAATGCTCGTCTTGTGGAGCTTTGTACACTACAGACTATTGTTGTTCTAAAGGGGGTCTCATAGACAAGATCGTTCGTGATCCTAATAAAACACCCGACTCGTCTCAACGACCCCCTCAGAATTGTGCAAGGTGTGGAAACCCGGTTGATGGTCCGTATTGTCGAGGATGTGCTCTTTTACGAAAGAAATTTAAGGAAGATTTGTTTACATATTGTGTTGAAAATGGAATTTTCCAAGACCTTCAAGATACTTCCGAGTCATCCAATGACAATACCAACGTTGTTAATGCTCCTCAAGAGCCATTCGTTGTCAAACAGGACCCCGATGAAAATTCCTCGCAAAGTCCTCCACATATTGACCACAATTGTTGTTACGAGTGTGGTGATTCGTTAGATGGAATCTTTTGTCAACGATGAACTTGTAAGTCTTGTGGGAAAGGTGCTCATCATGGTTATAATAGTCCTCCGAAAGTTCCGATTATCTCTAATCTAGGACCATGCAACAATCAAACCATTGATGAACTCCCACAAACTTTGCCAAGATTTGATTCTGAAAGAGAAAATTCATTACCTTATGTTTTAAAACCTAATTTTGTTAATGATTCTCCTAACGTTTTCAACCCACCTCCGCAACCCCCGACGTATTCTTATGAGTTTTGTGGGAACGATGCTTATTATGGTTACGATTGTCCACCTCAAGTTCCGTTTATCTATCCGGAACCGTGTTACAATCAAGACTTTAATTTCCCACAAAACTTTCATAATTTTCAACAACAATATCTTTGTTGTGAAAATTGCGGGGGTCCTCATGAGACTTTTCAATGTCAACCGATGAATCAAAGTTATTACGAACCTAATCCGTGCTATGATTCTAATTCTTTCGGTTTTGACCAATTTCAACCCCCGCAATATACCGTCAATCATCCAATCTTCAATGCTCAAAATGAGCTCTTCAATTCCCAAAATAAGCTTATGGAGCAATTGACATCCGTATGTGATATGGTTGGTCAATATATACAAAAGAAGGAAGAAGAAAAGCGAATTGAAGAAGAGCAAGCGGCTAAAGCTCGATATTGGAAGATTCCCGTTTGCTACGATGATGACGATGACGAGGAAAGATCGATTCCCTTGAAAGATACTATTATTTCTGGACTTCCTCCGTGTGTTGCAATCACACCCGCTTTATCAACCGAGGAGCCCGTTGACTCTCTCATAATGGAGAACGAGCATCTTGACACAATTCCGGAAACGAAATCGGACGAATTCATAAAGTCTAGTGTTGAGAACCTTGTCCAAAACCCAAGTGAGTCCGAGGATTTCTCCGATATCGAAAGTGAGTGTGATATGCCCGTTTGTGATAATTTTACGACTTTCTCAAATCTTCTCTTTGATGCTAACGACGATTTCTCCTCTAGTGACGACGAGTCATTTTCTGATGAGGACGTTCCGAACGAAATTTATTCGAACCCTCTTTTCGATGAAGAAATCATTTCTGTTAAGATTGATGCTTCGATCATTTCTATGATTGATTCTCTTCTCGAGCAGTTCTCCGGTGAACTCGCTCATAATGATTTAATTCCACCGGGAATTAATGAAGCCGACTTTGATCTTGAGGAAGACATTCGTTTTATTGAGAGATTGTTGTATGATAATTCATCTCCCCGACCACCGGAAGCTTTTCAAGCTAATTCTGATACGATCATCGAGTCTTTTCCCACATTTCCTATCCCCGTTGAGGATAGTGACTCTCTTAGGGAAGAGATCGATATATTTCCCGGTCCGGACGACTCAATACCACCGGGTATTGAGAGTGATGATTTCGACTCGGAAGATGACGATAATTCTACTTTCCTTCCTGAGTTCGAATCATTTCATGTTGATTATCCCGATTCGGGAGATTCAACCATTGATGTGGTGTAAGACATCCCCGTGGATGTGCCTAATATTTTGTCCACCCATCCCACCCTTCTTATGGATTTTGACTTCATTCCTTCTAATGATCTCGGATCCGATGTTGATGTTTCTTCTCTTTCCGGAGATAGAAACAAGATTTACGATCCTGGGATATGCATTGAAGTCGAATCCACGAGATTTCTTGCTACTCTTTCCCTCGTGATTGATAATTTACTTCCATTTTCATACGAAAAGGAAGTCAAAGTTTTCAATCACGGTGTTCTTGCTTATAAGGAGAAATCTTCTCCTTCTTCATTACATCGGGGCTTTAAAGCTTCCAAGCTTTTTCATCAGAAAAGCCCGATGTTGATTCATGAAGAGAACACTCCTAATTTGGGTGTTCCTCATCCCCATTTCTATCCCCCTTGACAAAGCTCAAGTATGGGGGATCGGGTCAAGCTAAGTGACCTTAAACAAGTGCTTTGTGGGTGGCAACCCATGCTTATCCATTCTATCTTCTTTTTATTTGCTAATAAGTGTGTTGTTGTGATGAGGCTCGCCTCTACCTCTCTCGTGTTTTGTGTTTTATGGTTTATTATCCAGGATTTCCCGGATTGTAAAGACTCTCATGCTCGCGGTTTTGTCCTTCATTCCATTGAGTTTCACATCCTCAGCTTCATTTTGGGAATCCAATATCCAAATCTTATCGACTAACGTCTATCTTTAAGCATACTTAATAAACAACTTAGGATTTACGTAGAAACCCTTCTTAAAACATTGAGGACAATGTTTTGTTAACATTGAGGACAATGTTTAATTCTAGTATAGGGGGATCTATCGATTTGATTGTACCTGCTGTAATCCCGTTTTTACCACCAAAATTTTAAAAAAAATATTGTGATTTTATGCAAAAATTTAAAAAATTCCAAAAATATAATAAGTGTTTTGTCACAATTTTGACTTTCCTGCTGGGTAGAATAAGAATAAATTTTGACTCGATCGAGCGTGTTGAGCTCTAGCTTGTTCCTTAACTTTTAGACTAAGCATTCGCGGAAATTCGCGAAGAACGAAAAATGATAGAGTTAAGTATGAGTTGGATGCTAAACAAGGATTATTTATCTTAAGAGCTCATAAGTGTAGTTTGTGGCTTTTTCTCCCATAAGCTTCTAACCGGACTAATAATACGTGCTATTTTTGAAAATTAAACTTAAATCAACAATTTTTGAAGTATAGTCGATATCAATAATTTTAGTTCAAATTTATACTTAAATTTTCTAAAACGAAATTTTCTCTATATCATGGTAATATAAAGTAAAAAAGAAAAAGAAGAGAAAAATGAAAAAAATGTGGTAATAATAATAATAAACTGTGGGCTGATAAAAGTTTACTGCATCTTGCCGGCTCACAACCGATGTTGCAGCCTTCTAAAAGGTCGAGGATTTCCTTAAGAATAAATAATTGTATTAAGTGTGGTAAAAGTTTGCTGCAATTGGCGGCTCCAACCGATGTTGGCCTTCTTTAAAGGTCAAGGATTTCTTTGTTTTTAAAGTATAGTTAAGTTAGTGTGAAATAATGTGATTTAATAAATATAGGGAAAATATCTTTTTTGAATTTAAATATGCTTTCGAACTAAGATATCTCATTTTTATGCGTTGGTTTTTTAAATAAGCTATGTATAAAGTGGAACTAAGAGTTTTTGGAAACAAAGGTCCAGTGAGTCCGATACTAGTCTATGTGGGTGTCAAAAGCTGGTCACTTAGCCGCAATGATTGAGATGTTGTCGAGACGAAAGTCGCTACCATGGATGATCTCGCCTTCAAACTCATTATGCTCGGGTGGAAGTGGAAGCATACAATTAGCAAATCGTGTTGATCCATGGTTGAAATTCGAAATGGCACATTCACTTAATTTATAATAATTGTCGAGAGTGAAAAGTTTACAAGTTACAAATATGAGTAGTGTTAGCATCTTTACGTGTATTTAACGGTGATTTTGTTTTAAGCTTGGTTTGGTATAATAGAAAAGTCGGGAACAATGAATTTATCCTTTTAGGGGCATTTTAGGATTGAAATGTTTCTTATTTCGTGACCCGAAAAGTTATAAAATAACGAAAGTCCAAACATGATAGTTAGTTGAGAAAAAGAAAAAATACAAAAATATGTGTCGTAATAAGTGTAGATTTGAAAAAATGGTAAAAACGGGGGGTTTTCAAAACTAAGGATTTCTTAATTCCCTTTAACGAACACTTATCTACTTTGTGAGGTTATTAGTTTAAGGGCATTGAAATTTTTGGTTTTCTAAACGGATATTTATATCATTGCGTGGGGACACGCAATAGTTTAGTATGGGGGATTTTGGTATGTGCTTAAATACACATACCTTTTACCTTTAAAAACGACCCTCAACGACCAAAAATGCACGTAGAATGCCATATATATGCTTGTTTTTGTGTTTGTACTGTGCAGGTACCGGATATTCACTAAAGGACGAAAAATAAAGCCTAAACGACAAAACCGAGCAAGAGAACGGAAAGAGCGTGAAGAAAAGTCAACAAGGTCAAAATCAAGTCAAAGTCAACCCCGAGAAGTGGCATTGGAAAGAGCATCGAAAACCAAACCCGAAAACCTAAATTGTTAAAAGTGGGCCCACCCGTACCCACCTAGTGGGCCCGGATCAGCCCACTTACATATTTCACTCAATTAAACTCTTTTAAATAAACCTAAGCCCAACCGAATAACCCACAAGCCCAATTCCTTTTAATGTGAACTCGGCCCAAACCTAACATGAGTCCAATTCTCTTTTTAACAAAGTTAGGCCCAAGCTTCCTTGACCCTTATCGGTGTTATACCACAAAGGACCTTCCCTACAATAACTCATAACACTTTGAGGGACTTGAATTGCCAACTCCTAAAATTTTTACACCACAAAAGGAAGATTCTTGCAATGAGATAATACACTTTGAGGGACCAATTTTGCCATCTCCTAAAAACTTTAACCCAGTTAAACACACCAAAATCCTTTCCCGCCAAGGAACACTGTACATCTTTACATGCTTTTTGTGTATCCTGTCCCTGCAACAAACAGACAAATTCTTTCACCCCAAGACAAGAACATCACTACCCCACCCTCACATGGGCTCATGAACACCTGGCTATCCTAAACCACCCCATTGGTTAAGATTTGAAGAAAAGGATCAAGGGTTCAGAATATATAACTTGGAGCCAAAGGAAAATTGAAGGGCTATGATGAGGGTTTGAAGTCTCTCACAACACAAACACAAGAAGCACAAATGGTCGGCTTATAAAAAGAAGAAAGAAGAGAGAAGAAAGATGTTAACTAGGAACTAGGAGTAGATTAGTTTAATTTGAATGTTTTATGTACTTTAATTCTGTCATTTTAACTTTTTAGTCTTGTAAACTTTTACTTTGTTAATGAAAATTTAAGTTTATTGCAAAAATTATCTTTTAAATTTTCTAAAAACTGCTCCTATATTCTAACTTGTTTGGGTTCTTAATTCTGGTTGAAACGTGTATGCTTGTGTTTATGTGTCCTAGATTTAACCTGGTTATACAAAGATTAAGTTTAAATTCTCTTTTTATAGTCTAAATTATTCGAAATGCCTTTAAAAGGGGTGTTTGGGTTAAGACCCAAAATGGGTCAAAATAAGTGTATTATGTCTTTGGGTCTTTAAGCCAACTTCACCACCCTATTTTAAGATGTTTTATCCAGTTTTTATAAGTTTTTCAAAGATACAAATAAGTTTTAAGGTATTTCCTAGTAGTTTTCCAAATCTGTGTTTTTTGATATATTCTTAAACTGTGTATTTTGATTATTGTTATAAAGTAGTATTTAAAGTTCTTTTAGTATCCTAAATGCAGTAGGAGAAGAGATATTTAAGTGTCCTTTGGTATTTTGCACATTAGTATATTTCTGCCTTTAAGTTCTTCTTGCTTTTGAATAGTCATATTCAACAGCTAAATTAGATAGGTTCTTATGAGTTCTAGGGTCTGATTTTTGTTTTATTAGTAGTTTGTAGTGTATACTTGATCTGTCTGAGCTTATTTTGCATTTTGAACTTATTTTCCTAGCTTAAATTTAGTTTGCAAAAAGCTATTTTGTCTTTTCAAGAGTTTGTAAAAATCAGCATGCCCTGAGTGAATCTGCACATTTCTGTTAGCTTTTCATAGCTTAAATGAGTTTCAAACTAATTTCTTCTTGCTGATTTTAGGAGCTTATTAGACAGGCTTTATGAGCTTATAAGCCCCAAACCCATAAGGTTCCTCTAACTTGCTTAAAAAGTAACTCAACCCCCCCCCCCTTTGGCTGTTGGTTTGCCAGTTTTGAGCCAAAAGCTCAAAAGCTTCTTGGCTTATTGCATTTGCTTACTTTAGGTTTAAATCTGCTTATTAGGTTAGTTTTAGCTTACTTTAGCTTATTTTACTTAGGATAGAGTTTATTTGAGCTTATTTGCAGTTTAGCTTAAAATTTTAAAGTATAAAAAGCCTTTAGTCATTCTGGCAGATTTTGCTTAATTTAGACTATTTTCTTGGCTTATTTCTGTTTGCTTTTGCTTATTAGGTATAGAAGCTTATCTGTGGTAGCTTACTTTGCTTTTTCACTTTGCTATTTGTGTAAAAAAAGGGCAAACAGTTAAGTTTTTTTTTCAAGACTTAGTGTAAATAAGTAAACTGACAGTTTTCTTAGCTTATTTTCCAGCTCATTTTTAAGATTTACAAAAAGTTGCTTTTTTAAAAATTGTTTATATTTGCTTATTTTAGCTTTTTGCATAAAGAAAATTAAAAAAATGTGTTTTCAAAAAGGGTAGGCCATGGGGGTCGAACCCATGACCTCCCCCTTTATACCAAAGCCTCACACACACTCTCTGCTACCATAAACGCCCTTGGGTCTTTTCTGTCTAAGGTTGCATTTAAATTCCTTTTATGTAGTCTTTTCAGTTTTAGCTTATTTCCTTATTTGCTTATTTTACTGCTTTTCCATTCAGCATTTTTCAAGTTTCTTATTTTTCTTGCATTCCTTATAGTTTAAACTATTTTCTGTATTTTTTCCAGATTTTTAATAAATATTTTAGTATTTTTAATCAATTTTTCTCATTAAAACTGTTTTTAAATCATAAAAAATTAAATAAAAAAAATATAATTCTTTTTTTCAAAATTTTCTTTTATCATGTAGGACCTAGGAAAAATAAATTTGCATCCGTAGGGTTAAATTTGTAAGATTTCATTTTTTAAAGAACGGGTTTAAAATCCCGTTCTCGTTTTCGCATTTTAACTTTAATTGCCTTAATTTTCATGTTCCCGTAGACTTAGGATTTACTTTTATGCCTTATTTATGCTTCCCGTAGAATTTTAAGTCATCCATTGCCTTTTTTATGCTTTCCCGTAGTTTAGGTTTAAATTCCCGTGCCTTTTTATGATTTTCCCGTAAATTTAAGTATACCTTAGTTAAATTTCCATAATTTCTTGTAGAATTTAGAGAATCAAATCCTTGATTATTCAAGCATCCAAAAGTCAAACCAAATACGTGACCGTCAATTTCACGCCTCGTTGGGAGAACGACCCGGGTAACACTTATCCGGAATCATTTATATCATACCCGTGAGTTTGTTGACCTTTTTCCTAAAAGGTTGCCTTGGTTGACTCGTGGGGATCTTATATTTTGATTAATATTATACTACTATTTGATATATAATTACCCCTAGAAAGGTACGTTGTCACAGATGCAACTAGAGTTCACACTTATAGTAGAAGAAGAAGAGCAGTTAGTACTGGCAGTGGTGGAGTTAGTACTGCCAGTAGGATAGTTAGTACTGCTGGTATGATTCAACAAGTCAACATCATTATTCCTTCATCAAGTGCAACAAAGGATAAAGGTAAAGCTATTATGACAAAATTTGAGCCTGAGCAAACCACTACAAAGTTGAAACAAAGACAAGAAAGAGTTGGCTATGAAGCAGCTATAAGATTATAAGAATAACTCAATGAAGAAGAAAGTTAAAGGATTGCCAGGGATGCAGAAATAGCTCAAAGGCTACAAGAAGAAATTGATGCAGCAGAAAAACAAAGAATGGCTCAAGTACATCAAGCAGCTCAGGGTTTTACAGAGATGATTAGGAGGACATTAGAGCAAGAGTTGAAGCTGATGAAGAGCTAACTCAGGAAAACTACAAGCAGAGGGAAATGGGATAAGTATAGGTGAAGTTGATAACCAAGGATGCTTGTAGTCTGATTAATCAAAGGAAAGAGATATTTTGCTGCACAGAAAGCTGAAGCAAAGAGGAATAAACCCATGACTCAAGCTCAACAAAGAACTTACATGTCTAACTGTATCAAACATATGGGAAGTCACAATCTACAACAATTGAAGAAACTTTCCTTTTATGAAGTCAATGAGTTATTTGAGACCACAATGAAGAGGGTAAATACTTTTACTCCAATGGAGAGTGATGATACAGTTCTTAAAGTTGTAGCTGGAAGCTCAAAGAGAGATGCTGAATAAGAACTTAATCAAGAAAGTTCAAAGAGACAAAAGATAGGAGAAGGCTTAGAACCAGCTGAAGAATCAAGAGATGAACTGTCTCAAGAACAACTACAACAGCTAATGATCATAGTTCCAAAAGAAGGGATAAATGTTGAAGCCCTACAAACTAAATACCCAATCATTGACTGAGAAGTTTATACTAAAGACTCAAGAAAGTATTGGAAGATCATCAGAGTAGGTAATCACACAGAGGTATATCAGATCTTTGAAGATATGCTAAAGAATTTTGACAGTGATGATCTAGTCAAACTATGGAGTCTAGTTCATGAAAGATTCAACTCAACAGAACCTACTGAAGATAAAGAAAGAGAACTTTGGGTAGAGTTGAAGAGGTTGTTTGAACCAGATGATAATGATATTCTATGGAAGCTTCAAAGGTATATGCATGATCCTTTAAAATGGAGGTTATATGATACATGTGTTGTTTATCATGTGTCTACAGAGAGAGGACATGATATTTTCATGCTAGTTGAGAAAGATTATCCATTGACAAGAGCACTTATGACTTTGATGCTGAGTAACAAGTTGCAAGTGGATGAATATTCAGTAATGGGAGATGAGCTCTTAAGGAAAATCTTTATACTAGCAAACAGACCAAGACAGTAAAGTGTTTGTAAGCATCCTCTCAACATAAATGACTTGATTGGAAGAAAGTTGATGATTAACAAGATGAATATCAAGTTTGGAGGAGGATTGTTGGGAATAAAGGCGTCTTAAGTTAATATGCTGATGAAGAAAACTCTGCTTGCTGTTTTTTTTGTTTGGATTTTTGCTTGTGCTTACCTTGTTGTCTTGTTTTTGCTCTTTTTTCTCTCTTTTCTTGCTCTCTTTGGTCTGTCTTCTTGTGCTTCTCTTTCTTCTTTTTGCTTGAAGATTAGAAGAAATAGTTTAAGTCATTAGTACTGCTAATGTAATAGTTAGTACTGCCAGTACAAAGTGTTAGTACTGCCAGTTTAATTAGTACTGTTAGTTATGTAGTTAGTACTGTTGGTATAAATAGTTAGTACTTCTAAAGTGATATGCATGAGATATATTAGGAATAGATATGCATTGATCACTTGACGTGTTTTGTAAGCCCATTAGGGTTTCCTTGGTGTATAAAAGGAACCCTAAGGCATAGATGTAGATATCAGTTTTCACATTAGTTTTTCATATTAGTATTCATAGATTGCATAGCAATCATAGTTAGTATTCATAGCTATTTTGTAATTCAAAATAGTATTCAATATATTGAAAGTTTAGCAAAGATTTTATTTTACTGTTTCATTGTTCTTCTTAGTATTGCAAACTAGCTTCCGCATAGTTTGTGATATTCTCAATTTTAGTTTCTACTATAGTTGTCTTGGATCAATCCAATATAACTAAGCTTTAACAAGCTAAGTAAGATCTGTCAAGAAGGGATCAACAAACACAAACAGGTTAACAAGTCCCGGATAGGTGTTAACAAGGTAATTGTGCCTTTGGATTGGGCCTTGAGAGGGTATTGGGACTAATGGGCCAAAACTTTGAGATTTAGGCCCAAACTGCTACCCACTTGGCACCAAACCGCTGTGAGAAGCGTTAATCAAACTGCTGTGTAGCGAAATGATCAAACCACTATGTGGCGGAATGATCAAACCGCCACGACCAAACAGCTACGAATATAATACTCATTTTTAATCAAACCGCTATGACCAAACAGCTACGAATATTATATTCACATTAATCAAACCTCTATGACCAAACAACTACGAATATAATATTCATTTTAATCAAACCGCTACCCGTTACAAAAAATTCGAAATAGCGGTTTGGATTATTTTAATAATAAAAATAATCTTCATCAAACCGCTACCTCGTAGTGGTTTGCCTGCTCAAAATAAAATATTCATTTATACACAAACCACTATCAGGCATAATTAAAGCAAACCGCTATCAAACATTTTCTAGTAAACCGCTATCAAGAAAACTTTGTCAAACCGCTACCATGAATATTCATCAACCCGCTATGAGCAATATAAAATGCAAACGTACTCAAATACTAAGTTAAGCACTAAGGGACATGCACTTGTGGCTTTCAATACCTTCCTAATCATATTCATGACTTCACAAACACTTCAAAACAACAAACAACGACAGTTGACTTTCAAAAGTCAACATTCACACGAAAATCATCATAATTGACCGATAAGAGATTAGTGATCAAACTTGAACATCAAACTAGCATCATGTATTCCTAAACCACATTTCCCAGCAATAAAAACACTAATCTACACACTTTATGGCATTTCAATTAAAGAACGAGTTTAACCTAGATCATGGCATCATATTGTGAAAGATTTATCCTAATCTAGCCCTGATAGGGTGTTCACCACACCCATCCGCATCGATCCCACCTATCAATGGCCATTTCCAAGCATCATTTAGCATTTAGATCAAAAACTTGGTCGAACCTTGCCATTGGACGAGATTAAGAGTGTTTTAGATGGATTCCCTTAACCTATGTTATCATCTAAAGGTAATGAACGAAGTTTTATGATTACCTTAGCAAAAAAAACTCAGGAAATCGAGAATTAAATGATGGAGATCGTGGTGGCGGTTTGTGAAAGAGTGTGTGTGTGTGTTATAATAAGTTTGACCAAGAAAAGAAGGTTTGACCGGTTATGGCAAACCGCTGCCTTATAAACCTAAGGTTTCTGTTTTGGAAGTTTTGGTCCTTGGAGTTTCTAGCTTCTTTTATTATTGGTTTATTGATTTTCTAAAGCTAAGTAAGTTTAAGGGATGGCAGATTCAGTCCCTGTAGATTTAAAAGGGTGGTTAACAGGGTGTAGCGACTTGATGAGTAGCGACTTATGGTAGCGAGTTGAACATGAACAATTAAATACTTAGATATTATAGCCACTTACAAACGAAACTCTGTCCATTTGTCCTTGTGGTAGCGAGTTGTTACATCATATACATCGAAATTCTCCAAAGTTCTTAAATTCTATGTAATACGCAATAAGAACAAGCCATATATAAGATTACAACTTAAACGAGTTTGTTTCGTCGTGTTTTAAGTTTTACGGTTTTGAGTTTTGGTTGTTCGCGGGTCTTCTAACCTATACCATTACGTTCGCGGTCTTGCAACGATCATCGTGATATAATTATATTTTACCGGCGATAACCGTACCAATTTTCGAGATAAAAAATAAACTCGTAACATAATTTCTAATTTCAAACGAAGAAGATGAGTTTTTTTTAGGGAAGTTGTTATATTAATTAAACCTTTTTTAGATTTTGGCACATGCAGTCCCTGAAGGTTTACTACAATTACACTGTTAGTTCTTGGTTGCTTAAAAACCCTCAAAGTTGAAACTGTTTCGCACCATTGGTCCTTATTTCCTAAAATTCAGCCTTAACCCTCCAAAGTGAACTGTTTTTACATTTTCAGTTCCTATAATTTCAATTAACAACCGTTAAGCTCTAGACTTGGATTTTAATTACATCGTTAGTCCATGTTTATGCTTTAATCAACCGTTAATCATCTTAACTTGAAAGTGTAGTAACCGTTCATCTTTTTAGCTCATAAATTGTTATCAAAAGTTCAAGTTCTTCATTTACAACAACGATTTCACCAAAAACGATCCATAACAATTATCATTTCACGGTTTCTTCTTGATTTTGTACAATCCCATAAAAGTTTATTCTTTTCTCGGTTTAAATCATAGATTTGTAAAATCCCGTGAAGTATAATTTCATTCATTTAACCACATCATCAATCACTTAATCTACTTTAGATCCTTAATTTCATTTCACACATCGAACATCAATGGAATCTTTGAATTCTCATTCACAAGAGAGAGAGTTGCATCAGTTGCAATAAATGCAAGACAACGCAAAGGAAAGTTGCATGACATCTTTTCAGATACTTCATTCATTTCTACAGGTTCTTTCATACGATGAATCAAAATCCAAGAGAGTATCCGAACGTGCATTCATGACACTCTTTGGTCAAGATAATGAGACTTTCACAAGTACGATGTTCCTTTACGTAGATCAATTACAAAATTAGCTTGCCAAAGATGAATTCCAAGAAGATAAACCCATAGCTGCATTTTGGGTGCTCAACAATCAGTTTTCGAAGTTCATCGATTGGCAGTACTTCTTGGATTATGACAGTAAAATGACCGAAAAGCTTTTTGCTGAATACACTAGAATCAAAGTTAAACAGTTTAGAGAAACACTACTCCTACACATGGGTAATGTTAAGAAGTCTGTTGCTGAAACAACACGTCATAAAAAACAATATAATAGAAGGATGAAGGAAAGACAGATGCAATCAAGAAAGAGTAAGGTTGTTTCGAGTAAAGCATTGGATGCTAGTTTAGTTGTTACAGAATGTAGTGGGACAAAGGTCAGGATGACATCTCTACTGACAAGCGCATCAGTTCAGGGACTTATATCACACATGTTGTGGATGCAGATATCAGACCCGTAAATGACCAAGTGCCATCTGTTGAGGTACATTTGATTGCTCAACATAATGTCCTTGCTAATGAACAACAGCATACTGATCAATCTGAACCAAGTTATGACACATATCTGTTGGAAAAGGTTGATAGCAATACCACTCCCGATTCAATAAATATGAGTCATAGGGGAGGAGTGATTGACCAGGATGCTGAACAAGATCAAGTAAAAAGTCCTTTGCTTAAGGTTGAGTTTCTCAAAATGAATGATATGGTTGAAAAAGAAGTTTATAATGAACTTTCAAACAGATTTTTACAACTTGAAAAACATTGTATTTCACTTTAAATTTCAATGCAACAAAAGGAAGAAAGTTTTCAAAGTAACAAACCATGTAAGAATTAGGAGTCTTCTGAGTTTTGTAAATTTTTTGAGATCAATGATTTAAAAGCTCAGCTATAGGCCAAAACCACACTAATTTGCAACTTGAAGAATGAAATTAAAAGTGTGAAGGAAGGAAGTAATGAAGCCAAACTTAAAAAGGAAATTAATGTTTTGGAAACAATAAATTAAATTGATCTCTCTATTAGTTGGCTAAATACTTGCAGAAAATGAGTAAGTAAAATAAGGAAAATAGCATTTAAAACAGACTTACAAAAACTTTATGATTCTATCAAAAAACAATGAATTCATACGAAAGAAGTCATAATGAACCACTGATTGTCAAGGTAAATAGTAAACTTTGAAGAATGCTGATTTAAAGTGCCAATTCAGGAAAGGTTTTGTGTGAATGGCGACGCATTTAAAAAATAACGATTAAGAAAGTTAAACGAAACTAGTGTGGATACTAAGTTTGCAAAACCATCAATATTGGGAAAATCAGTTTTACAACCACACAGAAACCAATCAGTTGTTAGACAACCGAATGCGTTTAAATCTGAACGACGTAACTTTTCAATAACCTAACGGTTTTGTCCTCCCAAGTTGAGATGTGAATATCTCTATCTTTTGTTGAGTCAAACCAGTCCACTCCTCATATTTGCCTAAAGTTTAAGAATATGTGCTTGCAAAACCTCATCACATGATTGTGCCTGGCTCATCTAGGATTAGTCAAGAAGAATCTTATGGTTCAAATGATATGGCTCATAATCACTATCTAGAGGAAGCTAGGAAAAAGACACAAGAAAGAAATAGGAATTCAAAACCTAGTGTGATGCCTTCTCTTAGATTACAAAACACTGCTAATTGTAGTACTCCAAACCCTAAGAGAACAAATCAAACATCTAGGAGTTTGCCATACACTAAGATAGCTTGCGTACCAATTAAAGTTGTGGCACAAAGCAGATCACTCTAGGAATTCTAGTTTTTTTTCTTTTTTTAGATTCCAAACATTTCTTTTGTTCTACATGTCATAACTGTGTCTTAATCAAAATCATGAGCTTGTATAAACAAAACACTCTCCTAATGAAGGAATTCACGTAAGGTTAGATCCCATAAGACTAGAAACAGTAACAAACCCGTAGAACAGAAGAGTCATACTCAGCAACCTAGGTAGATCTTTACATGACATAAGTTTTCTCCTAAAAAGACTTTCCTTGGTGTATGAGAAAACATCCTCCATAGATCTTGTCTATAGGTGGAAACCCACCGGTTAAAATTTTCACAACTTTGTCTAAAGAGTGGATTCCTACCAGGAAAGTTATTCGACTCTTGCACGACACAAAAGTTGATAGTGAGGGTCCACCAAAAAATGGTTCAAATGATGATATCACTAACCCATATGAATGCGATCAAACTCTTAATATCAGTGCAGGTACTCTTAACTTAAGTGTAGGTACACATTTTAATCCTATAAAGGAAAGACTCAGAGTTTGGTTTCCAAAAAGACTGATATCTCATAAGCCAAGGTTTCAAGGGATTCTAATCTGATGCACATTAACAATGGCGTCTGCTATCAACACTTCAAGCCCTGCTCCTCAAAGAAAAGAAAGGTGTACGCTTTAGTGCGCTTTATCTTTAAAAGAAGAGAATTTTTCTTATTATTTACGAGCGGGGGGGATTCCTATCAACAACTATCTATAGTTTCTCATGCTCGTTCAGTCAACAAGTGGATCAACGTACATTAGCTTGTATTTTAATTCACTTGTTTATAAAAAATGGCAACAACATATGCAATTTTTGAGGGGGAGAAATGTGAATAAAATAAGATCAATACGGTTTAACTCAGATAAGATCTTTCAATATAAATGTGCTCCCGTCCTCAAATGGTCATATGATCAATGGCTTCTGAACAATTTAGTTTAGGACCCGGGCCTCAACTAATGACTCCTGGAACAATCAATTCAAGACTCGTACAAAATATTCCATCTCGAACACCCATTGTCCCACCAACAAAGAATGACTGGGATTCGTTTTTTCAACCTATGTTTGATGAGTACTTCAAACCTCCACCAAATGTTGATCATCCAGTTCCTGAAGTTCATACTCCAGTTCCAGCTGCTTTAACTAGTTCACCTTCCTCAACAACCGTTGATCAAGATGTACCATCTACTAGTACTTCACTAATAAATCAAGAAATTCAATCTCAAGTCACTCATCAAGGTGTTGAAGAACAAATTCATAGACATCAAAATGCACAATTTGATAATACAACAACCCATCCTTCCTAATCTTCCTTTTCAAACCCGAGTTCTAAAGAAACAACTTTACAAGGGGTCATTCCATCAAATTTACATCATCTTAACCAATCATTTGATACTCTCACTAAGTTGACAAAGAATCACCCATTGAAGAATGTTATTGGCGATCCTTCTTGACCGGTTTTGACAAGAAGTCAACTACAAGAACATGCCATTTGGTGCTACTTTGATGCAAATGACAATTCGATTCCATTCGGTGGGAAACAATTTGGTTGAGATCTGCTATCTCAAAGGAAGAATAATAGTGGTAATTCTTCATGTATCCTATGTACATATTTAAAACCAAAAAGAAAATACAAAAAATATAAAACCTACAAAAAACCATAAAAATCAGAAAATAGAAAATACCAAAAATACTTTGATGACATGTCTTCTGGTATCGATAATATTTACGACCCTAGAAATGTCATTCAATAATGACAAAAATGCCACCACCAATCCAAGCTCCACCTGTTTTATTAAATCTGCAAAATAAACAAAACTATAAGAAAACGTAAAATACAAAAGCGCACTTTCGTAGGCAACACGGTTGCATTTAGCGTATGAAATAAGCCTTTAAACCCCTCGGTTTCCCGAGTAGACGAGTTATAGTCTCGTGAGGGTTTCCAGCGAACACACCCACAAAGTTCAAAACTTTATCTTTCTATATATCTTTTATTTTTCTCTTTTTAAAATTTTTATTTATACATAATTTACTAAAACAAGCACGCACAAAACAATACGAAATAAAAAATTATATAAGAAGAAAAATATAATTTATTAATATAAACATTCAAATCATATACTTAAGAAAAATTAAAGGCGAAAAGAAGATCTTTTTGGATTTTAAATTTATATTTTTTTAGATAAACATTAATCAAACACGGAATTATTATTTAAGGTATAAAAACAAATATTAACGAAATTATTATTATTATTTTTATATATTTTTTTGCAGATCAGAAGTGCGTCGCACTCAAAAGAATGTGCGGCGTACTTATAACCTAAATTTTTTATAATTTTTCAAATATTCAAAATATAATGGCTGGAAATATTTAACAAACGTGCACCGCACACAAACAAATGTGCGGCGGATTTATTATGACATAAAACATTTTTTTATTTTTCACACTTTATTAGCTAACAATACATATAACACAAGCAGTGACAAACACATAAACATACAAACACTAACAAACAAACTAAGAAAGGGAAATACGAAACTCAATTTTCAATTTTATAGTTTTTTTTAACACAAGCATATGATGATGTGTCATTTTATACACTTTTTCGATGTCATTTAACCCCCTAAATCATGCAAATTTGCCAAAATTTTATGCCTAATCGTTCGTTTTTGTGTTTTTAGCATTCAGATGGCATTTGGAGGAAATACACGTGACTTGAGCTCAATTGGAGAAGAAACGGACAAGACTATGACTCTACACCAACTATCTTGAAGAAAAGCATACAATGCGTGGAGACGGCGTCGCCAATTACAAGCGACGGCGTCAAAGTTATCAAGTGACGGCGTCATGGAATTCTAGATTGCGTCAGAACGAAGCCGACTTAAAAAACCCTAGAAAACCATCGCGGCACGACGGGGTCAGGAACATAAAGCGACGTCGTCACGCTTGTTTTCTTATATATACAAATCCGTTTTTAGGGTTTTAGTGTGTAACTTTTGGGAGACGAACCCTAGTTTTAGAAGACAACTTTTGCAGCCTTTAGGCTCGTTTTTAGGGTGTCAAAACCCTTTTGTAACAGCCTCAACTGCATGATTTAATCAAGTGAAGTTCATTTATCTTTTATCACTTAATATGTCTATGTGTTTTGTGATAGATTCTTGTTCTTCTCCTTTATTTGCCATGCAAGGCTAGATCTATTAGCATTTACTTATGATTGCATGAAACTTAGATTGTAGATCCTTTTAATGTTTGTTCTTGTGATGGATGTGCGCGTTAGGCTTTAGAAAACTAGCCATAAGATATTAAATTGGCATCGATGTCTAGGGAAACGCGAGTGTGTAGAAAGGATACCATCGATAACAGTCTTCATACTACCTTACCCCTAATATGGTTGATCCCTCTTAAGATATTTCAATTTCATTTAATATACTCTTAGAGGCCTTGTAATAGTCTTCATACTACCTTACTTGTGCGTTGCCTTAACTGAATATTAAATAGACGGTGGGTTCGTGTAATTCGTTCATGACTTAGGAAATACTTACACAGATCATCACAAGTGTGACAAAGAAACATGATTAGGAGAAGCAATTTGAGGAGTAGTGCATGATTAAGTAAATACGTTCGTTTATCATATAAGTTATCACCAAAGTAGTTTAGATTTATTTTATTAATTATTAGTTTAATCAAATCAACCTCTCAAACCATGATTTTACCTGCTTTCTATAAAATAAAAATACACAAAGAATCTTCTCTCAACCCCGTAGACCTTTGTTAGATTTTGATCGAGCCTTCCCAACCTATTCCCCTAGAGAACGATAACAACCCTCGATTCTTGCCTATACTACACTACAACGATTAGGTGCACTGCCTAGGGAGTTGTAAAACTTCTTGTTGCAGTCTTACGACGACCGCACATCAAGTTTTTGGCGCCGCTGCCAGGGAATAGTTAGGTTTCAACCATTGTTTACCTTAGGTCTACTCGCTTGATTCTTATCAAGTGAAATTTTTATTTTTGGTATATTAGCTTTCTCGTAAACTATCTTTTCTTTGTGTTATTTGTTTCGTAAATCTTTTCGCTGACCTTCATTGGAGACGAAAATCTTATCAGTACTCTTGGAGATTACTCCAAACCTAGCCACGAGGGCTATAGGAACACCATTGAGCTCCCCAAAAGGAACAATGTGGTGCCTCTTCGTTCCAACACCATCCGGTTGGTGCAAAATGGATGCTCATCTTACGGACTTCGGTCCGAGTATCCAAACCAACATCTTAAGGATTTCTTAAAACTTATGGATTCACTCGACCTTGATGTTGCAAATAGGGAAAAATCGCGTATGCGTTCATTTTAATTTTCCCTTCGCGGTCGAGCTAGCAACTGGCTTGAACGTCTTCTAGCAGGATCCATCTCAACATGGGAGGATCTTACCACTCGCTTTCTTGCTCAATTCTTTCTACCAGGAAGGACTGCAAAACTTCGTAACGACATCCTGATGTTCCAACAACATCAAGGAGAGTCTCTCTCTGAAGTATGGACTTGTTTCAAGGACTTACTTCAAAAAGTCCCTCATCATGGCATCGATCGCTTGCTTCAAATTTAAATTTTTTATGATCATGTCTCCTTTCATCTTAAGTGCGAGATTGACCGCGCCACCGGCGGCAAACTTCGTGATAAGAACGCCGATGAATCATGGGAAATCATCGAGAACCTCACTCTCTACGACCATGAGGGATGGAATGATTCAAAAGACCACGTCAAACCGGTTAAGGCAGTCGCCGTTTCTCCAAGTGCACCAAAAATGACTGACCGGCGACTTCTTGAGCTTGAATACCAGATTAACTTTTTGTTAAAAGGGCCGCAACCAACACCTAAAGCAAGCTCAACACCCCCCCCTCAAGCCTACGCTAAAGCATTTTCCTCGAACCCCCTTCCACGAGGCCTTAATGAGCCACCAAGGCAAAGTTCTTTAACTTTCTGTGAACATGTCCGCCCAACCCCAAGCGCTAGAAACTAGTTTCGAGGCTCGAGTACGAGACTACATGGCAGCTAACACCGAAAGTATGGAGAGGTTCGAAAACGCTATCTTCAAATAATAAGAGGAGATCAATGACAGAATGGCAGAAATGTTTGGGCTTCTTAAGGAACTCACAGCCAACAGAACTCCGGAAAAGATATTAATGAGGGAAGAGGCTAGGCACCCCATTACTAAGAACTTCAATTCCATCTCCCTCATTTGAATAGATGAAGAAGAAAATGGAGAAAACAACGGGCAAGTTAATAATAGCGTAATGGAGCCTGGCAATTTTGGTGATGATGAACCCCCTGAAGGAATCAACATGAAAAATGAAGCTGAAAGAAAGACTGATGACGAGCCAGCCAATAGTGCAAAGGAAAATTTCACGAAGAATGAAGAGAATGAGCCAGCTGGAGCTTCTGATTCTCGTGCTGTAAGGTATTACCTAAATCATAAAATTAATGAAAAACTAATCGAGGGACTGGTAGAAAATCATAGGTTCAATTACTCCCTGTCAGCAGCCCGAGTAGGAAAAATGAAACGGAAGACCTATAATTTGTTACCTAGAGGGCCCGTTTATGAAGCAATCCTTAAGAAAAAAATAACAAAGAAGGAGGACATTGGAGGAAATTTTGAAATACCCTGTAACATAGGAGGTATTAAACACATGAATGTGCTAGTAGACCAAGGATCCAACGTAAACGTCATGCATCTCTCGACCTATGAGAAACTAACCAACAAAAAGCCTGCTGAGACGGACATTAGACTCTCCTTAGCTAGCCATTTGTATATCTACCCTTTAGGAATAGCATATGACGTATTAGTGGATGTTGCTGGCCATGTGTACTCCATGGACTTCATGATAATTTAAACATAAGGGAGGACGAAAAAGGCCATTCATCTTAAGAACACCATTCTTGACTACAGCCAAGGACGTGATTAAGTTTGATAAGGGGACAATAACTTTAAGGTTTGGAAAGAGTAAAATAAGTTTCCATAGGATACTTGAGCCCAACTGTAAGATCAAGAAGGGAATTAAGAATGACATAGAGCCAATAGCCCCTATGATGACCGTCAGTAGATTAGTTCTAGATTGGGAGGAAAAGATCAGGCTTCATCAAGAAAAGGAAATGAAGTTTGACCAATGGAGGAGTAAGATCTTCAATAACGAACACCTCGCGTTCATAAAAGAAGAGTGTGAAGTGGAGAACAAAGGAGAAGTTACGTAAGGACGTGTGACTTCGAGTCTAGCTACAATACTCAATAATAAAGAAAAGCGCTTTTTGGGAGGCAACCCAATATTTATTTTCCCACATTTAGGAGTGTCTTGTATTTTAATTCTTTATCGTTTATTCTTGTATGTTTGAATTATATTGTAATCATGCTTTGTTTTGTTTTTAACTTCGTCTTATTAACAATCAAAGGTATTTTGCATAAAATAAGTGTAGGAGAAATTATCCGGTTTATAAGAACCAATTCAAACATATAAAATAAATTGTTTAGATTAATTCGCATCAGTTTCGAGTCATATGATTGTAATGATTAATTTCCATATTTTATGCAGTATTTTACACAGGAAACAACAAATAAGATTGCGTGCAAATTTTTTTTCTTGAAAAACGAATGGGAAGTTTTCACAGTGTGTGGAGACGACGTCAAAAAATAGTGCAACGCCATCTGGATTGTCAAGTGACCGCGTCAGGATTTTTCCTGACGGCGTCAAACCCTTAGACATGTGAAAATTCAAAATTTTCAATTATTTTTGAAAAAATAGAATGTGCAATATCTAAAATTTGTATTTTTCTTATAAACCTGCAGAAACCTAGAATTATATCATCACTTTCATCCTATCTTTACTGCTTTCATAGAGTCAACCCTAAAAGTTTTGTTGTATATATCATATCCCGCCGATTTTACGCCAGGTGTAGTTGTCTTTGTCTTTGATTTACAGGTTATATTTGATGAGAAGAAGCTTGGAAGTTCTTAGGAAGTTTCATTAGACGATTCTTGAAGGACGATTTAACCAGTTATCGCATGTTTCTTCTCCATTATTGAGCAAACCAGGGGAGTACTAGTTTCTTTTACTTGTTTTCTTTTCCCTTTATTCGTTTTACGGGTACTTTTAAAGAACATTGAGGACAATGTTCAATTTAAGTGTAGGGGGAAATAAGCCTTAGAAACTATTCCTTCAATTGTCATTTGCTTTGTCTTTAAAATGATAGGTAATATATCGAAACATAGCGTAAAAGGTAATTTTAACCAAAATTAAAAAAAAATTATGATACATACCGACGAAAACCGAGTATTAATTGCGTCTCATGGATAGGAATTTATATGACTAGCACAAAAACCCTCAGAATTCCACCAAAAAAATGTGAGGTTCGCCTTTAGATCTTTAGGAATTCGGGTATCCATTTTTGATACCCAAGATAATTTAGACCTTTTTAGCTTGTTCGATTTAAGGTTCGAATGCAGTCATATGTGTCTATTCCATCGTTACGGATGTGTATGTATGGTCTTTGTTGCCTTTTATAGAACATTGGTATCGGTATTAAATTATATGAGTGTACCGGTAGCATATTAAATTCTAGAACTTGTTTTTGTGATGCACCCCAAGATCGCATAGTAAGTATTAGGATTTGCTGAATGATAAGAGCACTAGGATTAACCCATGTTTAAAACCTGTAATTATTATGATGGTCACCTCGATCATATAACTATCTCACACCTTGCCATGCACTCATTTTTAGCGTAGAATACCCCTAGTAAACCTCTCTAGGCCTATCCTTTTCACGGTTCTCGTAATGTTTTGGTTAAGCCGGACTATTAATGAAGAGCATCGTCACCCTTGAACCAATTGTTATACCCAAATCGCCTTAGCCTACCTTGTATGTACTCGCTTTTAGTACATTATTGTTTTAACCCAAATTAATCATTTGAGTACACGATTGCTAAGTCCTTATCCTTGTAAATACAGCTTTGGGATGATTGGGATTCATGGTAGTATTTATTTTGCAGAATAATGGGGAAGAAAAGTTAAATCAATACCCCTATATGTTTGTCAAACAATCTCTGTGTTATGTTGATCCGCCTTAACTCGGGTCATTAGTTAGATTGTAATTATGAGTTATAAAACTCAAGTGTAGGGGTGTGTTATAAACCCTAAGTTATGATGTATTATTAAAAAAAACAAGAAGAAAAATAGAAAAGAAAAAGAAAAGAGATTGATGTAGAGTAGTGTAGAGTTTGTATATCTTTGTCTGAGTTCTTGGATTAGCAACCCAATCAGCGTGTATTCTTATAAATAATTAGCTAAACCTTTCACCCCAAATTCACCCAAAAAGCCACCCCAAATGTATCCCATCCGTTTCCGTTTCTGTTAATGTTATCTTACACCTACACCTCACAGCCTTTAAAAGACCTCTTTGATAGTAATGATTAATACTTGAGCCTAGCGGTGGAGGTTTGATCCGTTATCAAGCCTATGGTAATTTATATGCTATGACAGGTAATGAGTGTTAATTTTCCGTTTCTCATAGTTGTTATAATTTATTATACACCTGAGAGAAAGAAAGAATCCCAAACACTTATGTGAGGTGCAAGTATATTCTTTTCATGCTTTTAATTACGAGGTCTAGGAGGTTGTGTCATAAACTGATTTTAAAGAGTATGTTAAATGCCCCCAATATTACTATTGTCTAGGAAGAAAAGCTCATTTGCTTGAGGACAAGCAAATCTCAAGTGTAGGGGTATTTGATGAGGTGTTATTTTATACACTTTTTTGGAGTCATTTAACCCCCTAACTCATGCAAATACGCCCAAATTATGTGCTTAATCGTTCGTTTTTGTGTTTTTAGCATTTGGATGGCATTTGGAGGAAATACATGTGACTTTCAATTGGAGAAGAAACGGACAAGACTACGACTCTACACCAACTATCTTGAAGAAAAGCATACAGTGCGTGGAGACGGCGTCGCCAATTACAAGCGACGACGTCAAAGTTATCAAGTGACGGCATCATGGAATTCTAGACGACATTAAAACGAAGCCGACTTAAAAAACCCTAGAAAACCATTGCGGCACGACGGCGTCAGGAACATAAAGCGACGACGTCGCGCTTGTTTTCTTATACATACAAATCCGTTTTTAGGGTTTTAGTGTGTAACTTTTGGGAGACGAACCCTAGTTTTAGAAAACCACTTTGGCAGCCTTTAGGCTCGTTTTTAGGGTGTTAAAAGCCTTTTGTAATAGCCTCAACTGGATGATTTAATCAAGTGAAGTTCATTTATCCTTTATCACTTAGTATGTCTATGTGTTTTGTGATAGATTCTTGTTCTTCTCCTTTATTTGTCATGCAAGGCTAGATCTATTAGTATTTACTTATGATTGCATGAAACTTAGATTGTAGATCCTTTTAATGTTGCTTCTTGTGATGGATGTGCGCGTTAGGCTTTAGAAAACTAGCCATAAGATATTAAATTGGCATAGACGTCTAGGGAAACGTGAGTGTGTAGAAATGATACCATCGGTAACAGTCTTCATACTACCTTACCCCTAATATGGTTGATCACTCTTAAGATATTTCAATTGCATTTAATATACTCTTAGGGGACTTGTAATGGTCTTTATACTACCTTACTTGTGCGTTGCCTTAACGAAATATTAAATAGACGGCGAATTCGTGTAATTCGTGCATGACTTATGAAATACTTACACAGATCATCACAAGTGTAACAAAGCAACATGATTAGGAGAAGCAATCTGAGGAGTAGTGCATGATTAAGTAAATACGTTCATTTATCATATAAGTTCTCACTAAAGCAGTTTAGATTATTATTAGGGTTCGTTTGGTTTATAAGTGGGTTTAGAATAGGATTTGGATTTGGTTTAGGATTTGGATTTGGTGTAGGTTTAGAAGTAATAAATTATATTTATTTTATGAATTAAATAATAAAATTGATTTAAAAAATATGATTTAAAAATAAAAAAGGTATATATGTGTGAGAGAGAAAGAGTGACATAATGAAATGTAGGTCTGTGAGAGAGAAAACCTACCATATCCATCTACCTTTACTTTTGGTGGGTCCTCTCTACAATTTAAATGCCAAACCTACAAAACAAACAACAACTTTCACCATCAATCTCAAATCCAAATCTAAAACCTACCAACCAAACGGACCCTTAGTTTAATTAGATAAAAACAAACCAACCTTTCAAACCATGATATTTACATGCTTTCATAAAAACATAAAAATACAAAAAGAATCTTCTCTCAACCCCGTAAACCTCTGTTAGATCTTGATCGAGCCTTCCCAACCAATTCCCCTAAAGAACAATAACAACCTCCGAGTCTTGCATATACTACACTATAACGATTAGGTACTCTGCATAATGAGTTATAAAACTTCTTATGAAGTCTTATGAGAACCGCATCAGTCCTCATGCTGCTTTTATCACTCACCATGGCATCACGAATAGCCTCACCAACCAATTTAAACTTGATTTTTCAACTTAAAATTGCAATACTATACTTTAAGTCATGGTTCTAAAAGGTTCGTAAAGGCCTCGCAAAGGCATGAGGCGTGACTTTCACGTCACGCAATAGACCAAGGCTTGCGCTTAAGGCTTGGCATGAGACGAGGAGTGAAAAAACGTGATAAGACGCGATAAAACGTGATGCGTGGAGGCTTTTTTGAATTCAATTTTGATAAAAATCGTACTTGTATATAGAAATGAAAAAGATTACATGCAAAGATAGTTTCTTGACTTTATTCCTCATGTATGACACTTTTTGTAAACTCAATATATTTGTAATATGATATAAATACATAAATTTATAAATATTTTCATATTTTGTGCCGCTTTAAGTCACGCCTTAAAAACGCCATGACTCGCAAAGACGTGAGACTTAGCCATACCGTCACGCCACGCCTCACGCTATTTATAACATTACTTACGTTAAACACCCCTTTAAAGTAGCTAAAAGAGATCGTACTTTCGTACATCTCACATGCATCATGCATGAGTCATTTTTAACTTTTTACAACTCAACACTCAACCGACAAAATAACATTTATTTTGTTATGATAGGTACATATTTATACTTTCACCCAATGTTTTGAAAACCGGGTCAATAATCGACCCGGTCGAGTCACCGGGTCACCGGGTTACCGGTTCAACCGGTTGGCTCGCCGGGTCAACCTGGTTTTAAAAAAAATAAAAAAATAATAATATTTGCAATAATACAAAAAATTATATATAAAAATTATGAATATACCTTATATTTAGCCTAAAAACGATTTACTACCAAATATAACATGTAACAAATAAAATTACGTTGCAAATATATATAAAAAACTTATTTTATTTATAAAAAAACATGAAAAAATCAAAACCCGGCCGGGTCAAACCGGGTCTCGAGAACCGGGTTGACCCGGGTCACCTTAAACCCGGCGGGTCAAACCGGGTTTCGAAAATATAAAACCCGGTTTAATTTAACCCGTTTTTTCGACCGGACCCGGTTCAACCGGTTGACCCGGCCGGGTCGAACCGGGTTTCAAAACATTGCTTTCACCATCACATTAGTTTTGTGAAAAACTCAACTTAAGAAAGAAAAATGACCATCTCGATTACTAGTACTAGACGAGTACCCGCGCTTAGCGGCGGAAATTCTTAGCGGCAGATAATTAACGATATACGATATTGTGGTAAGTGTTTCGTGTAACATTTAAAATAGAACGTGAAAAGATCAAAATATAATTGCAAATGGATGTAACATGCGATAATTCAACTAAAGAAAAAAGGCAACATTTATATCGGCAGCCAATTAACGATATGCGATATTGTGGTAAGTGTTTCGTGTAAAGTTCAAAATAGAATGTTAAAATATCAAAATTAATTGCAAACGGTGATCCCTATTAATAGGAGATTTACTCAAACTCTAGTTAATGGAAATTATGAGAGATTAATGGGAATCTCTTCCATAATTAGTCTCCATAATTGTAAAAATTAATGGTTACATGACCAAATTTAATGTGATTATTTAATGCATTCAAACTTGCCACTTGAATATGTCAAAGTTGTTACAAACATTTAATGTTCAAAACATTTTGTGTCAATCAATTAGTATACATTCCATTTTCATATGCGATTAAGTTTTAACATTGTAAACCCTTCCTAAAATACATTAAGTTTTCACATTCAATTTTCATTCAAATACGCCACTTGAATATGTCAAAGTTGCTACAAATATTTAATGTATAAAATATTTTGTGTCAATTAATCAGTTTTTATATGTGATTAAGTTTTGACAATGTGATTAAGTTTTGACATTGTAAACCCTTCCTAATATACATTAAGTTTTCACATCCCATTTTCACTTTCAAGAATTGAATTATAAAATTACCAACAAAAAATAAACTATATAATTCAATTTATAATTTGCACACACGCACAAATATTACGTATGTTCAACTTTCATTAGTACCACTAATGTTAAAATGACATGGCACATGTGAGTCTAAAACTACTTATTTATTACATTACCATATTTTTAATATTATTAACATTACTTATTGCTAAAGCAATAACAATAGCAATTACTCACCAAGTTAATTCATACGGAGTATAAGTTCTCAAAATCAGAATAACATGAATGAATGCTAATTAAGAAAGAATGATCATTCAATTTATAATAACCTTACAACAACAATTTATATAAAGAAATGTATATAAACTTTACAACAAAACTTAGAAAATAAAATTAAAAAAATATAATATTCCGGACACCATAACGAAAATTGCATCGGCGACTGAATATTCCGGCTATGGCGGAGGATGAGCGAAAAAGGTATCAAGAATGTGATCACAACTTGGATCTACAAAAACAACGTATGAAAACACAATATTATGAGTGAAATGAAGCTGTAATAGATGTAAAGACGTATTAATAAATTGAAATGGTTACATCATAAGTTACTAAAAGACTATGGTTTATAGAGTTTCTAAAACAGAATAACAAAACATAAAGGATAAAAAAAAGAATCGCATTATATATGAGTTTCATGAATAGTCACTTCATGAAGATGTAAAACCAACCTCAACGTCATTCTGCGAATTTATCAATTAGTTATCAATTAAAGTGTAATCATAATTAATAGTGTATTAATATTTTCGAAAATGTAGTATAGATGCGTTTCAAGCATTAATTTTTTTAAGTTTTAAGTTTTCAGTTTTCAAGATTTGAGGCAAAATGCTGTATATGTAATATAGATTATATATGATTTATGCTAAGTTTTGATTTGTAGTTGACTTAGTTATAGTGTATCAAAAATAAATTTGTGTTGTATTATCTAAGACATCATGAAAATATGATGACATGGTATCCTAATTTGTCGGTAATGTTGCAAATAAAATGTGTTTCCTCTAAAACAAATATAATCATTTTTCAAGACCATCCCATAATAAATGCACCATCTTTTCATGAGTTTAATACGAATACACGTTTTTTTTGTCGGTGAGGAACTATAAAGAGAGATTAATGATACCATTTTGCTTCATTGCTTCGTGATACTTCATTCGTTTTAAAAAAAAGTGTTTGTGTTTTGATTTTTTTAAGTTTTTAATTTAACTTTAACTTTAAATAATTTTATTTGTGTTATATAATTTAATGAAAATACATTTAAAATTCAATACATTTATATATTTTGCATCAAGTAATATATAACGCAAAAAAATATATTTAAAGTAAAAGTTAAAAAAAAACTTTAAATACTAAAATTATTTTAGGACAGAGAGTAACATACTCTGTTAATTAAGTAATATATAAATATTTTATGAAGATGCATTTTAATTCTTAAAGTGGCAACTTGTTTCTCTAATTGTGCTAGATTCGAGAAGATAATTCCCAATTTTAATAAAAATTTGAGAACCTAAAAAAAAATCAATTAAATTCATATTGAGAAGAATATGTGGTCCACTAGATTCATGAAGAGAATTGCTTATCTAAATCAAAAGGAAGCTTTTTTAAGTTAGTATTATTAGTCAAAACAAAAAATGTTATGACTTTTTCTGTTCTCATAAGATGTCCTGCATAATTCAATTTTTAAGAGTGAAAAATAAGTAGTGACATCTTAGTTGAGGGGTTGTACTACTAGGGAGCATGTGTAGCTCAAGTGGGTGAGAAATTGGGAATCATATCCACATGGGTTGTGCTTTGTACCTTGTGAAATTGCCGACTTTGTTGCATGTGACTCCACCTACATTTACAAATAAGTGTAGATTTGTTTTCAAGATCTATCATTTAGGTGAGGTCTAAGTGTATGTATCATTGTTGTGGGTCATGGATGCCTTTCAAGATAATTAGTATATGCAAGCACAAGGTCTCACAAAAAAGTGGTTTCTCATATACGAAGACCATATGTACATACAAGCATACACCATCGATTCATACGCATATAGGCGGATTTATAAAGGGAGTAGAGTGTAAATATATATCATAAAACCCGGTATCCGTGACTGTTTCCAGCCCTATTGTAAATGGGCAATTGCATATATACTCACTAAAACTTGTATATTTGTATATATACCCAAAACATGCTTAACTTGCATTGTACATTCATGTTGTGCTAATACATGTAGTAGTTCCCGTGAAAGCTTGTGTTTATATGTGAACTTATTTATCAATGTTGAAAGTGCGTCAATGTAGGTAAAAATAGACACATTCTGTGTTCATTCTAACTAGATAAACATCAGCATTCAGCAACTATCAATGTTTCTCCTAACTATATTGAGGGAACCACACTTGACGGGAGAATTGTGTCGCTCATCTGTTACCATTCCTCCTAATTCACTAGCTAATACGCAAATACGAGTTATGACGTCATGGATAAAGATCATATAAAAAAACAAATATCCGTGAGAAGGATAAACAGATTTTTTTTTGGGCAAATCGCATAAAAAGGTACCCATCTTAGGCTCAATGTGAATTATAGGTACTCATCTTTTTTTTTTCTCAATTTAAGGTATCGATCTTTGTTTTTGTTGCAACGTTAGGCAATTAACAGGTTTTTCGGTTATATTTCTAACGATCGTTATTTTATTATTGCATCGTTAGTCCTTTATATACTATATTTATTTTCTAGATCTGACCCGTCCAAAACGACCCTCTATATCACATTTTCACGACTCGGGTTCTAAAGAGATTTTATGCGAAACGACGTTTCGGATAACTTTTTAGTTTTAACCGAGACCTGAATCTCAAAAATTTGACTTTCGGTTTTGACATGAACTTATTATATTATTAATAAAACGCAAAAAATTGACTTTCGGTTTTGACCCGCTATCATGCGATTTTAAAACTAACAAACCTCGCGGCAAAGTAAAATGTCATTCCGAACAACTTTCATGTTTCGCCGGAAGGCTATAACGGACTCGACAGTGCTCAAATCGGACGTTTTCAAATCTGCAAGCTTATTACTTTTTTATACACATATTTTTATACACGTTTTTCTACATGATTTTATCCACGGTTTTATACACACATTTTTATAGACACGTTTTATACACATATTTTTATACACATATTTTTATACACGTTTTTTGACATTTTTATACATCGTTTTTATACACACATTTCTATAAGTTTTCTACATGCTGTTTTCCACGATTTTATAAATTACATTTTTATACACGTTTTTACTGACATTATTTTTATGATTTTTTTTAAAAACGTGGATAAAAAAATGTGTGTAAAACCGTGTAATAATTAAAAATATGCTGTTTTAAAAATGTGTGTATAAAACGTGTCTATAAAATGTGTGTATAAAACGTGTCTATAAAAATGTGTGTATAAATTCGTGGATAAAATCATGTAGAAAAACGTGTATAAAAATATGTGTATAAAAATGTAATAAGCTAGCAGATTTGAAAACGTCTGATTTGAGCATTGTCAAGTCCGTTATAGCCTTCCGGCGAAACATGAAAGTTGTTCGGAATGACATTTTACTTTGCCGCGAGGTTTGTTAGTTTTAAAATCTATTGATAGCGGTGTCAAAAACGATATCTCGCTCCCTCTCTCGCTCCTTATGCGTTTTATTAAAAAATATTATATAATAAGTTCCAGTAGAATCCCGTAAGGGCATTTTGGTCATTTTCTGTTGAGATTCAGGTCTCGGTTAAAACTAAAAAGTTGTCCGAAACGTCGTTTCGCATAAAATCTATTTAGAACCCGAGTCGTGAAAATGTGATATAAATGGTCGTTTTGGACGGGTCATATCTAGAAAATAAATATAGTATATAAAGGACTAATGATGCAATAATAAAATAACGATCGTTAAAAATGTAACCAAAAAACCTTTTAATTGCCTAAAGTTGCAAAAAAAACAAAGATCGATACCTTAAATTGAGATAAAAAAAATGAGTACCTATAATTGACATTGAGCCTAAGATGAGTACCTTTCTATGCGATTTGCTCTTTTTTTTTTGAAAAAAGTTCTTAAAAAATTCTGAAAAAATTCCACAACATCGTGCATGTTGGTGCATGAAAAAGTTGTGAAAGAAGTTTTTCTAAAAGTGGATAGTTTTGCCGAAAAAAAATTATAAAAAAAACGTTTGTGCATTAAATCGTTTTTTTGTGTATCAAAAATTCGTTTTTGTACCCAACTTCTTTTGACTTTTTGCATCAAAATTTTATTGTGCATCAAACTATAACAAGTTAAAAGTTTTGTGCATCAAAAAATTTTTGTGCATCAAAATTTATTTTCTTTTGCATTAAAAAAACGTATAAAAACTCAAAATTAGAAAAACTTCCTTTACAAAAGTTTTATGCATCAACATACCTGATTTTATGGAATTTTTTTAGAATTTTTCGAGACATTTTTAAAAAAAAATTTCTTTTTTATCCTTCTTACGGATATTTGTCTTTTTATTTTAACCTTCCTCATGACGTCATAAAACTCACGATATTTACATTATCCTCCGCAAATATGTAACCACTTAATCCAGTTGAAAAGCAATGGACGGCACTGATCTGAAAAGATAAACTACCACTGCCATACAATATAGGGGTGTTATCGGGTCGGGTTATCGGGTCTTATCGGGTCGGGTTGAGTTGGGTTTTCGATTTTAAAAACTCACCCGCAACCTGACCCGATAAAGAATCGGGTTATCGGGTTCGGGTGATATTCGGGTCGGGTTTTATCGGGTCGGGTGATTCGGGTTATCGGGTGATACTACAAAATGACAACTTCTATATAAAACCATGTTGAACAGTGAATAATACGTTGTAATATGGTACTACAAATGACAACTATATAAAAATAAATTGAACAGTGAATAATTTCGTTATAATTTGTACTTAAGTGAAACACTCACATATAACTTACTACAAGACCAAGTTGAACAACTGATAAATTAAACCATGTTGTTTCACTAATCTCCGCTGACTACAGAACGATTAAGATACGTATTAAAATGATTGCAATGATCTATAGCATATGTTATTAAACCCTTATGTTCAACAACTAAATGTAGTATGAAGATTGGTAAAGTATATACCTGTAATGGCCAATGGTAGTACCAGAAGTTGCATAAACATTTCTTATGTCTACTTCTCATCAACATTTCTTACTTAAAATGTTAAATAAAAGGCCTAACTAAGTCAGAATTTTGTGTGAACTTGGTTCCCAGTGACAATCATTTCATGCATATATTGTACTGGCATTAGGCTTTTAAAAAAGTATAACTTTAAATAATAGAAATTTCATTTTCGGGTCTTATCGGGTTGACCCGATAACCCGATAGCAATATTTTTTTTAACCCTAACCCGACCCGATAACACTATCGGGTTGTCGGGTTCGGGTCAAAACAACCCGACTAGAATTTTTAACCCGATCTAACCCGACCCGATAAGCCTTATCGGGTTCGGGTCGGGTCAACCCGACCCTACTGAAACCCCTAATACAATATATGCCACAATAAACACTACAACAAATTTACATCTCTAGTAATACGTCAAGGTACAGCCTGCTGTTGATTTAACTCAGCAAGCGCTGCAGCTAGTCGTTGCACAAGTGCTGGATTGCTGCAGATTTGATCAATCAACTCCTCAGGAGTCAGTGGGATCGCCTGCAAGACAAGCCATAGTGTTAATTAGTGCCAACAACAACAATAATAGGCATTTCCCTTTATTTTTAACAAAAGCATGACAACAAGAAGAATCCAAAAGGAAGAAATGAAGATGGGTGGATTTGGTAACGGGATCAGGGTCAAAACGGGTCATTTTTTGTAAGAGTTCAAACGGTTCGGGTTAATTGACTTGCAGCTGCTTCATTTTTGAAGTTTTTTTTTCCATAAACATAACTAGTAGTAATTATGCTTCCATTAGCTAAATTGCTTCTACAATAACAATCTCAACTTACGAACGAGGTTAAAAGCACTAAAAATACACATTGGACAACTTCCAACCCATGTAATCCTTTTGACCCATTTGACCACTTAATTATCGATTTGACTTGACTCATTGGACATAATACATAACTATATCCACCAAAGTTTTGGCACAAAGATTGCCACCTTCACCACCCAAATACGGTATTCAGTATCTTAAGCTCTAGAAACAGAATATACTTGTTCCTGTGCATTACTGTTTATAACTTTACGCAGTAAGATCTTTTCTCTACCTTAGGGCTTAGGACTCAACAAAGCCTTTAACCAAAAATTAATGAAACTCGGGTGACATAAAACTGATACACATCCATTGTTATAGAGAAAGTGAGGATAAGGTAATAAGACTGAACAAGCAAGCAAGCCAAACAGAAAATATAGCAAGCAATAAAAGGAAATACACAGGTCATTTATGTATTTTTCTATTAAGTAAACACATTTGTACCTTCTTTTCAAGATCAGCACATTTGGCTTCAAGTGCACGCACTCTCTGCAAGGAAATAATTTGATTTTAATCAGGAACACGAAATACTATATTTTCTTTCTTTCTTCTTGATATTAGTCTCAAAAGTGATTACCTCGTGTAGCTCCTCATCCGCAGCACAAAGCCGAGATGCATAAAGCACTCTAACATCTTTTAATGTGCACAAGTTCTTGCATTGAGGGCACTGATAACAATTAGAGAGAAAAGTAAAGTAAGTATACTGATAAATGATCACAATCACGTTTATGGTTAAATTTATAGATGAGCTGACAAACCTTCCCGAGACCTCGAAATCGTTGAAGCCATTTGTTTATACAAGACAATCCATATATATGCCCACAAGGTAGACAACTGCAGTCATCTCATAAAAAAGGGACAGGGAGTTAGAAAGGTAAATAGCCCGCTCACATTCACTCGATATAAAGGTAGACTTATCAACGAAAAGAATCATGCAAGCAGCCTTGCTATAAAAAAGTAGGTAAAAAAACAGAGGGCATCGCCTCATAGTTAATCTGAGTCGAGTGGATGAAGGTAATGTATGTCTCAACTCTTGACCCAGAGATATTCAAACCTAAGAAACTGCCCCCACTAACCTAACTCATTTTCAACCATCACTGTTAAGAGATTCATTCATGAAACAATAAGAATAAAGTGCCAAAAGTAAAGTTGCATTGCTTTGCATGACTAAAGATGTGATTATGAAAATACATCAAACCTATATGTTAACCTAGTGTTTTACATGTTAACCTAGTAAAATGAAGATGTTCACATATACAGATGTTTTCTTGCAAGTAGACTCATTTTAAAACCACAGCTACCATCGATATAAATAAGTCAAGTTTGTGATACCTATATGGCTTAACTGATTAGGAGTTTGAAGAGCAAAGCCTAATAAATCGTAAGGATATGACTGATAATATACAAACAAGAAGAAATAGGAAGATCGTAAACATTCAACCCCTTTTCATCTATGAACTTGTAACAATTATCCTTTTTAGTTGATTCACTAATTGATAGATACAAACAGGAGGGAGTGAAGGAAGGAACCTTGCAAGATTGTAGTAGTAGATAAAGAGATCATCCCCTAAACCTATACTGCCTATTCATTACTTCAAGTAAACTTATTAAAGGTATAGTTGGTCAACTTCTAGCCAGCACAGCCAGTTTTTGGGTCTAATGAACAAACAGTGTTAAGCTTGTACTATGAGCAGGGACCTGCACTGAACAACAAAATATAATAATCACACTTAACTTGCCTAGTTGTGAAACCAAACAAAGTCAGAGAAATCTCAGGGTGATTAGTGATGTGACTTCCTTCGTCGCATCTAAAGACAGTTTCGACACATGATACTACACGGCATAAACCACTTCAAAACCATACCATATGACCAACCTACGCACTTCAACACATGATACTACATGGTATACACCACTTCAAAATGCTATCTAAACAGCAAAGATTCGGAGTAAAAAGTAGCCAAGGCACATTCAACATGCTTTAACCTGTCAACGGTCATTGCAGGCCATAGTGCCATACATAAAAAGACTAACTATTAAACTTTGGGCTCACTAATTCCTACAATAAGACCACACATTAAAAGAATGAGACTACTACTTCTCATAAAAACGGCCCTATTGTTGAGCATCACATATTCTCATGTATCATTGACATCACATGCTTCTATACTTGATCACCATTTAGTCCTTCTCAAATTCCCAATATCTCGAAATACTATATTACATCTTGCCTCCATCAATAACATTACCCATCCCCAAGTCAAATAACTTTGCATGATATAGCATAACTATGAGAAAATTAGTCCCTATTCAAATTCATATTTCAGCAAACAACATCTGACCACAAACTTCTAAGTCTCACTCTGAACAACAAAAAGTCAAAAAGTACTTACAAGATATCAATACAATAAAGGTATACTTCCTAGAGCCATACTAAAATTACTAAACCAAAAAATATTCTAACATAATAGTTCATACCACACTTGATGTTCTCCACCACTACTCCAACCTTCAAAACAAATCGGACAAATTTAACCATCACGTCTCCGACACCAAGAAACAGACAACCAAATCATATGAGTCGCCATTATCAATCACAACTGTTCTATCATCTAAATCCAAAACTGAAACCCTAGATGACGTCATCTCAATCAACTATTCCTCTAAATAGTCATCAATTTCATTGTCATAATCATCAAATTTATCTTTATAAACATCAATTTCACGATCACGAAAATATTAGCATCACCTAAACCAATGTTGACCAGTGAAATAATCTGCAACTAAATTTATTAAGGTATCAGCAAAATCTCACCAATTTTGGTTATGCAAAACCCAACGGTGGAGCACGTTCCTGCCCTAAACAACAAAATAGAAAAAAAGTTCCATGTCTAGTTGCAAAATCAAAACAAGTCCTAGCAAGCTCCTGATGGAGTAACTTAATCATTTCAAGTAATTCATACCTAATGCCTAAGAAAACAACCTACCGAATAATCAAGTGATGAACTTTTCAATAGTTTCAAACAAAAATAAGACAACATACCTTCATAGTTCTAAGTTCTAACAGATGTTTCTAATAATTATAACTTTATACACAAACAACATTCACACTGCATTAACCACTTTGATTTCTATGCAAGCAGTAAATACCGGAGAAAAGAGAGCCAATGGAGGCCGTACATGCAAAACAGAACCATTAAACATTTTGGCCCACTCCTTCTTATACAAATTACGCTAAAGGACCTCCATTCCTTCTCCTAAAAGTTAAAAACGGCATTTTCCAACATCTCATGTATGAGTCTATATCCATCTAAATTTAGTATTTCACACCTTCCTTCCACGGATAATATCACTACCCATCCCCACGTCTATATCTTCGCTTTGCACGGGATGAGGCAACTTATAAAAAAATTGGTTCCGAGACACACAATTGTAGGTTCTAATTTGTCTAAGAAATGTTATTATACAATTCGCTCCGATTCAACATCATCTATGTTTGAAACCACAATCAGAAACTATGCTTCCTAGTGACACATAAATAAATGAGTAATAATATCAAACAGATAATACTAGACTAGACTAGTAGTTCGTACGACATTTGTATAATAAACCTGCTTATATAACATAACAATTGGTAACATTATACTTGATTACTTCCTAGTAACATATCATCAACGGCTAATATCGTTAAATTGCAAACAACATCATAAGAATTCAAGCATACCACATTTGATGTTCTCCGCCGCTAGTCCAACCTTCGAAACAAATAGGACAAATCAAACCATCACCTCTCCCGCACCACGAAACCGACACCAAACCTTCGGAATCCCCAACATCATTCACCACCACTCCATCATCCAAATCCAAAACTGACATCATTTCATTCAACTCATCATCATCTTCTTCTTCTTCTTCAATATCATCAATCTCATCATCATAATCTTCACTCTCATCATCATAAACATCAATTTCATCTTCATAATCATAATCATAATCATAGTCTGAATCAAATTCATCATCAAGAGATTCATCGTCAGTTAGGTCTAGGTTTAAATGAATTAGGTTTTGGTCATCAAATTGGATTGTGGATTGATGATGTGACATTGTGGTGGTGATTAGGATTTCGAGAAATGAATAGATTATGAAACAGATTAATAAAGGGATGATATCGAAAGTGATTGGGGTTATTAACATTAAAATTTGGGAGGTTTTCATTAGAATTACAATTAGGGTTTGGATTTTGGTTTGAAAAAAAACCCTGATTGGATTATCTGTTTTAGTTGGTTGAGTATTTTACTTTATTTTTTTAACAGAGGGAATTCCATATATTACTCTATATACTATGGAGCAAATGTTTGACCGCAAGGTTGACTTGGGCTCCCACTTTGGGCCGGCCCAAGTAGTTTTTTTTTTTTTAGTTTAGTCCAACATCTAGCCCAACTGCTACAGTGCTACAATGCCAAAAGTAAAAAAATTACAAAACGGACCCTCAATTTTTAACTATTTACGATTTTCCCATTCATATCTAAAAAATACCCGTAGAAATATTTTCGAATTGCGATTAAAACGAGGCCAATATTGCAACGTTTCTAAAATACGCACGATTTTCTAAAAAAATTTCATTTAATATAAATAAGAAAAAAAACAAAACGAACCAATATTGCAATGCTTCTTAAATACGCACGATTTTATAAAAAATGTCAAAAAAATATTTGGATCCTTAACCGGACTATTTTTAGCCCATATTATTATCAAAGCTAAATATCTTTCGACATTTGCTTAGCCCCCGCCGCAACGCGCGGGTCATTTTACAACTCGTATACTCAAAATTACATATATATCTGATGTAAACAAACAATTACATGTATATCCTTCTAAAACATTATATATGTCAAATATATCCAAATAATAAATTTATGTATAATAAAGAGCAGATATTTATTAGTGAGACTACAGATATGTATAATAAATATTCAAAAACATAGAATAGTTATCATTTACATTTGAATTGTCTATTATGCCATCATCTTTTTCAATTAAGTTACTCTTATTCTTAAGTAGGGGTGAGCAAAAGAAACCGAAAAAACCGAAACCGAACCGAAAACCGAAAAAACCGACCGAAACTAAAAACGGATAGTTCGGTTTTTAATTTTTCAAAAACCGGAAAATTTCGATTCGGTTTTGATTTTTGTCCAAAAACCGAACCGTAAAAACCGAACCGAACCAAACCAATTTTATAATAATATATAATTAATGTAATATAAATAAAAAATTAAAATTAAAATTTATATTTATTTTATGGATGAAATTATAATATATGTATTATGTTAATGTTTATATATGTGTTTGTCGTGTACGTGTGTTTACTTGATAATATATCGTTACTAGTTACATCTTTTTGGCCGTGCTAAGCACGGCCCAATATTGATCGTATTTATTATTGAAAGTTGTGCAAATGTTTAATCGTATAATGTCATTCTTGGCGCAACGATAGCGAAGATAAATACATCTTGGCTGAAAGGGGTTCGTATTCATAATTTCTTATACTCACCTAACAAAATATCACTTCGTTAAATATCTCTAACATTATGTGTTACATATTATTCTAATTTCTAAACATCTAATTGAATGTTGGGTCTAATAATTGGTATTATATATAGAAACTCTCCATCTCCCATTCATTTAAACATGTAGATATATTTTACAGATCATTAAATATACAAACTATTATGTCTACATTAGAAGATAGTTGAACTTGTTAAAGCTTTTTTCACAATCAATTATCACATGTATGTCTATGTGTTTGCCAGGTACTAAAAAAATAAAAAAAATACATTGCTTGCTTGTCATTGTTTCATATGTACAAATAACCCCCTCAACATAAATCACCAACATAATAATCATGCCAATTTGTTATCCAAGTTTGATGGAAACTTTTTACAAGACATGCTCACATTTTTCAACCCTTCAAAGTCTTGCTTTTTGTCATTTTATGGCAGTCACCTGACCTGCATTGCCATCCCTCTAACTCTATCATCCATCACTTGTCTCTTTTAACCCTTTTTTTACAAATAGTACGGAGTAGTTGATTTAAATGTATACCAAAAAATATATAATCCATCAAAAAATATGAAATATATATACTGTACAATTTAACAAAAGTTTATACAGATTAAAAGAAACATCATTGTCCTATATCAGCCTTTTTACAGTGATAATCAACATTGCCTACCATTACAAAAGAAAAGAAAAAGATATTGACCCATGCTTTCATAGTTTTTACTTGGACAATATGAAGTTTTCCCCTCGTTCAGTTTCCATGCCATACTACAATCCATTTTCTCAATTTCTCCTATCCCCATTGTCTGCAGATACATTATTTGTACCTGAAAAGAATAAGACATATATAAATAGAAATATATGAGATATGTAGATGATTAAAAAAATTGCAAAATACCTAGTAATCTATGTATGTCTATCTCATAGCAAAGTTAGTATGGTTTCTTGAGTAATCTCTGTTGGTGTATTTCCGGAGAAAAAAATATTACTTGTTGATAAAAAAAACATTACTTGTTGAGAAAACACATTACATGAACTATACTTACATGACTTTTTTTTCTCAACTCTATATAAATTAATCACAAGTTTTCCTCAAGCCATTATACTCATTTTTTTTTAAAACCAGACCCAATCTCAAATGAGTGAACCATCTACGTATCAATGACATCTATTATTAGTGACATACCACAAGATAAATAAAAACTTGTATCACAAATTATAATAATATCTTTTGGTTATATTCAGTTTCAATATATAATCCACACATTTTATAGATATGATGACTCGCAGACATTTTATATATTTTGTGGGTTATGTTTTATATACTCTTATTCAGTTTTTGAATGTAATTAACCATAAACTCCGTGTACATAGTCAAATAAAATAGTTGATCAACTTGATTCGACAAAACTTGTAAAATACATTTTTGTGCCTCATAACTCTACACCAACCCACTATGTTTCTCACACTTACCACCCCACATGATTACACACCCTAGCTCTACCCATCCCTTTTGACATTTTGTACTGATTTTGAATCACTATTGTCATTGAACAGTAAACCTGGGACCTTTTTTATTGAGCTGTGGGTTTATATAACCCTCAAATACCTCTTGTGATAGGATTAAAACAACTAGTATTTTAGTCTTATCATAAAACAACCCAAACCTTATCACAAAACCCCTTCCTTTATCCCTTCATACATCGAACCTAGACCCCTCCTAGAACCTTCTCTAGTGGCCGGACACAATGGGGCACAACAAGGTCTTGTCTAGTCGATTTCGGTCCAAATAGTTTACATATAATGCATTTCGTGGAGTAGTAAATGTACTCTAAATGTTTTTTCGTGTGTGCCCCCAATAGGCTCACACACCTCTAGTCGTATATGTCTAATCCAACTATCACATTCCAACACAAACAATGAAAGTTTTCAGTTAAATGATGCTTTACAAAAGACAATGTTTCTCATGTAGCAGAAATTGGACTTTGTGAGACTTGTTAACTTGCTAACTCCAACCAAAATCAGCAAAGATATGAAAGTATTACAAAAAACGAATTTAAATCACACAAGAGAAAAAGGATTAACATTTATCACCTTAATTCTTTAATCAACCTACCACAATTTCATTGGAAAACTCATACATAACCCCGCAAAAGAGGAACAGTCATATGAAACAAGATTTGCAGCAGTGATAAACAAAAAATTAGCAATAGATACAAACTAAAATGGGTATAACAACAGTAAAATTTTAACTTTTAATTTTTATATTTTTTTGGGTTGGGTTTTTCTGTTTGTTGTTCTTCTCTTTTTTGCTCATACTTGGAGCTTATAACTTGCTCTCCTCACTTCTTGCATGGGTCTTTTAAACGACATTTGTTGCTTTTGAAAATAGGCAAATATTCATAACACATCATCAACAACTCCTTGTGCCTGATTAAACATAAAGACCACATCAGCACATTAAACTTTAATTAAAAACATTAAAAAAGATTGTTGAAAGATTTAACTAAAATTATCAACTACAATTAAAAGAACAAACGTGAACATTTTGTTTGGAGCTCTGTCAGAGAGAATATAGAGTGAGAAAGGAAGTGAGAAGAAAGAAGGAAACTCGTGTGTGTGAAAGAGTAAAAGATGGTAGTAATGGAAAAACCAAGAACAGTGTTAAACTGTTTGACCATACGTGTCATATTTTGAGAGACTACAGTAATAAGAGAGGTTGTTTTTATAATATAGGTAGACGTGGTTTTAATATGTCTCAGATTCGGTCTAATTTGCCTAATTCTGTTAGGTTCAGCCGTTAAGTAAAAGTAAAATGACTAAAATAACCTCACTTTTTATTTATTTTTTAAGTGGGAGTATTTTGGTCATTTCATGTCAAAATGGACTGGATCCGTAACGTGTCAAAACCACAGTGACCGGATCCAAAAAAAATAAAAATGGATTGAATCCGTAATATCAGCAAACTAACTATGTACAAATGACTAAACGACCCCTATACAGTGAAGTATGATCATCACTTCAAAAACTAACAATCTTTAATAGATGATCATTCAGGTCGTGAATGTGGTAAGACCCTCGAGATAATCTTCGAGCTCCTATGTACCCTTCGATTCTTTTCATTTGTATTCGAAGCTTAATACGTTCCATCCTTCCAAGATTGGCAACCTGCAAAAATGTAAACTTTGGCTCGAACCTTCCCCAATGGTTGTCTCTCGGCTTCTTTTGTTATCTTAGACCTCATGTGTCCGAGGGTACACTATGATTCTAAATAGTCAATTTGACCTTAAGTTCAAAGGGTAAATATTTGTTTAGGACGGAATGTTAGTATGTTACCTCTATGGCAACAGCCAGGCGTAAAATTGTAGCTTCACCCCAAGGTCGTCCGATCAGTTGTAAGCCTATTGGAAGTCCTTGCTTATCGTAATCAACCTTGGAAAGCAAAATAATACAGTTTTAATTACCCTTACAGAATGCGTTTTATGCAGCTGCTATGTTAAAAGGCAAAGTTTGTAAGTTAATATTAAATGCTGTTACAGTTATCGGCGTGATTGGCTTTGCATAATTTCAAGGCATAAGCAACACTTACAGGGACAGAAATAGCTGGGAATCCAAGAACATTTGTCGTTACTACAAATTTCATCAGGTTTCCTGAAAAAATAACATCACACATATGTAGGTAAACAAAAGGTGCAGCTATAAGACATATTAGGACTTGTTAGTTATGGTCCAGGTCATTTCGCCTTTGTGGGTCCCATTTCTATGTGACGGATATAACTGACAGATCGGACCGACAATGATAAAACGGAGTGTGTCATACTCATAAGGCTGGCACAATAAACAGAACCTTTCCACAAGTATAAAATATATAGTCGACTCGCGAGACCTCATACAGGAACAAAGCAAGTTACTTACACCAGCATAACATCACCAACACTAGACGCTATTGGTCCAATGACTTTTACGATCCCAAGACTATACAACCACCTGCAAAAGATGCTTAACATTTGAATTTATACTGTTATAGTTTAAAAGGACAAAAGTATCTTTTGAAGACTGTTAAACTCACCCGCTTATGTCAGTTCGACCATAAGTTGTCTTTAATCCTACTATACCACAAAGAGAAGCGGGAATTCGAATTGAACCTGTCATTAAAAGATCGACTTTCTTCTGTCAGTAAGCATGAAAGTCGTTTATGTTCATAAAACGATACATTAAAGTCATAGTCTACACATTTATAGATGAAACGGGCATCAACTAGTACTACAAGCGTCAAACACATGTGTGCACCAGCAATACCATCCGTAAACCTTTGGGTAGATGCTGCAGCCTGCTTTCTAACTTCCTCGGCATCGAAAGAAATCAATAAAGGTAATTGTGGCAACATATTCTTGCATTCTTCCACCGCCGAGATGACATTTTCGGCAACCTGCACTGAGTCCCTTTCTCGGTATCTTAAGTCACTCATGTGGTGTTCTTATCGCTACATGACCGGGTTTGGCTGGGTTTTGATCGGGTTTGACCGGTTCTTGACCTTGTTTGGCCAGGTCTTGACCGGATTTCATTGGGTTTGAACGGGTTTCACCGGGTTTGGCCGGATTTCACCTAGTTTGACCTGGTAGTGACCGGGTTAGGCCTGGTAGTGACCGGGTTTTAACTGGGTTTCCTTAGCATCTACATGTAAGCAAATACTCCAAACATAAACATGGGTCCTAAACTAACTGTACGTAAACATATGTGTCATTCATCAGGGGAAAAAAGCATAACTTTACGTATTCTTATCATTTCTCGTTACATATACTTTTCGAATATAAACAAGTAAAGCTAGAGCATAATCTGTAAAAGCCATATACAGGCATTAAACCTGATCCATTTTGTTCTGCTTTTTTAAGTGAGCAGTGATCAAAGAACCAATCAAAGGAACCTCAATCAGTGTCGTAAACAGCTTGAGTGATAATCCGGCCAACCGCGGGGCTGCAGCAAATCATAAGCCTTATCAAGTAAGCACATAACAATATTAAGCAATACACTCCTTATTTATAGACAAGCCAAGTTCGTATTCCCCACTGAAGATATGTATAGACAAGCCAGGCCACAGGGAACCCGACCACCACCCCCAGTCCTTCCTGACTGTTAGTTAATTAGTAGGGTTTATGTGATAATCCTGGATAACTCGCTCATATCGTGTAAAAGCCCACTTTCCGTATAAAGTATTTCGACCCTTATGAATGCCTGGGTTGCACGAAATCTCTATCGGGATAATATAAGGAGTATAGTAATTTATGTTCTAGGCACAAGAATCATAAATCAAGAACAATGAAGGAATTGTATGTGTATTTTCCGTTCTATTTAATGAGACTAATGAATCTGTTTATAAACAGATTCTAGATGACAGTTAATCAGTTAAAGTTGGTTAAAACCAACTTTCACAACTGTTTTTCAACAGTTACATGGCTAGCGGTACTAACTACTTAGTGCTACCACTGCTAGCAGTACTAACTACTTAGCACTGCCAGTGGAAAATACATAGTACTGCCTGTAGTAAACCAACTTAGTACTGCCAGCACTTAGTGCTAGCAGTACTAACTACTTAGTACTGCCAGTGGAAAAACCAACTTAGTACTTAGTACTGATCTTTGCATTTTTGTCATGGTCGAAAACATATTAACTCAACGAGTGTGTACTCCACACTTCCTTAAATCGTATCCAAGCTAAGTATGAAATCTCATTAGTCTCTAGTAAATCATCATTACCTAAATGGCCGTTGATAACACTAAAATCACCAACAAATTCCCCCCCCCCCCCCCATTTTAGTGTAATCCTTGATTACTAAAACATATATAAAGATATATGCTATTATGTTAAAACAAACATAACGAAACAAACAAATGCATAAATGAAAATGTCTTGCGATTGAATTTTCATCTTAGTATAATACAATTCATAATATTCGTAATATCGGGGTGTGTAAACTATTTGAAAACCGTCAATCTATTTGAATACATGGAAGTACTATACAAATAAGTTTCTACAACACTCTAAAGTTCGTTTACTTGACACTTTACAAGCCATGTGTCCCAATCCATTAATGAAATACAGGAAAGCAAGTTCATGCTTCTGAACAGAGCAAAACTTTGTTCACATAGGTGATTCTTTTTTGTCTTTGCACCTGCATTGCAATTTTTCAAAGGAATCATTAAGAAGGTAAACTTCAACCTAACCATCACTTGCATGTCTGAACACATACCTCGGGAAGATAAATACACGTGTTCTAATCTCTAAATGTGAGCTTTCCACATTGAATTCATCTTCTAACGTTGTATTAGAAGGGAATTAGGTATCTCATAGATAATAGATTTATATGGACTTTAATCCCATCCCTATCACTGACTTATTCACTAAGTCCCTTAGCGAGTCCTTCGTCAAGTGGTATGCTGTGTCTTTTGCGATCGAACAAACTCAATAGAAATCACACCATTCATGATTAACTTCCTAATCATACTATGTCTAACACCTAAGTGTCTAAATTCCCTTTATTATTGACTCTAAGCCTTAGCATTGTTGGGAGAACTATCACATCAGATAGATATTGATGCTATTTGTTACGGCCATATTGAATTTCATGTATCAAGTTTCTTAGCCATTCTGCTTCTTTACCAGCAGCAGCCAATGCTACAAACTCAGATTCCATAGTAGAACCAGTGATGCATGTTTGCTTCTTGGAAGCCCATGAAATGGCACCTCCCCCAAGCAGGAACACCCATCCACTCGTAGAAGATGAATCTTCAACATGATTTATCCAGCTAGCATCCGAATAACCTTCTAACACCGAAGGATATCCCATATATGATAAACCATAATTCATAGTACCCTTTAAGTACTTGAATACCCTTGTTATTGCTTGCCAATGTTGTCTACTAGGGTTACTAGTAAACCTACTCAATCTACCAACTGCATAAGCAATATCAGGTCTAGTGCTAGTCATAGCATACATCAAGCATCCAATAGCTCTTGAATATTCGAGCTGATCCACAGGTTTACCTGTATTTGGCTTAAGTTTTTCTACCGGATCCATGGGAGTACTCACCGCAGAACAATCTTCACGATTAAATTTCTTGAGTATTTTCTCAATGTAGTGAGATTGTGTGATAACAATCCCCTTATTTTCACGTTTTATCTTAATACCAAGAATAACGTCTGCTTCTCCCATATCTTTCATTGAGAAACTTTAATTGACAAAAACTTCTTAGTTTTATCAACTTGATTTGGTCAGTGCCAAATATAATCAGCATGTCATTAACTTTAGACAAATTATAACACCTTCACCGGAGCTACTAAATTTGCTATATACACACTTGTCGGATTGGTTTAAAAGAAAACCACTAGACAGTACAACCTCATCAAACTTTTGATGCCACTGTTTAGGTGCTTGTTTCAGCCCATACAATGACTTAACCAACTTACACACCTTATGCTCATTACCCGGCATAACAAATCCTTCCGGTTGCTTCATATACACTTCTTCATCCAAATCACCATTCAAGAATGTTGTTTTAACATCCATTTGTATGATTTACTAGATTATTCGATTATAAGCTAGCCAAACGCTATTAACAATCTAATAGTAGTGATACAAAGCATCTGGTGAATAGGTATCGAAGTAATAGATCCCTTTTTTTTTGTCTAAATCCTTGGATTACCAATCGAGCTTTGAACTTGTCAATTGTTCCATCGACTTTCATCTTCCTTTTGAAGATCTATTTGCAACCTAAAGGTTTGCAACCAGAGGGTAAATCAGATAGAACCCATGTATTATTTTCCATAATAGACCAATCTCTTCATCAATTGCTTCGTCCAAGAAAGCAGAATCTCGAGATTGCATAACTTCTTATAGGTGCTTGGATCATCCTCAATACTTTAACAGTAAGGAGTATTGTGCATCCAATTGATCTCTTGATCCCTCAACTAAGTATAGCTAAAAATCAGAACCATATGATCGATTTAGCTTTTCTAACTCTTTTACCTTTACGAGGTTCAGGAATTCATTTGGTACACCATCAGAATGATCATCCTTTGAGATTAATTGAATTTGGTTAATAATATCCTGTTGGTCTTGGTATTGATGAGAATGATTCTCATCAAATATTGCATCTCTGGACTCTATAATTGAGTTAATTGAAACCGAGTAATTCGGGTTCAATAAATAAAACCTATATGCTTGGAATTGCTCAGATATTCAACAAAGTTGCAATCAATACTTTTTCACTAAAGTAAAAAAAAAAAAAAAAAAAATAAAAAGTTTTTCTTTTCGGGTCTGGAAGCCTAACAACGACCCTATAACCCAAACTCGTAAAATGACAGTTGGGTCATTTATTTACAAAGTTCATATGGGGTGTCTGTTCCTTTTATTTGGATCCCTATTCAATATATAGCAAGACGTTAGCTAGGCTTTCCCCAGGAACCCCCACTCAAACCGAGTAAGATAACATGGAATTAACATTATGTAAGAGCTATATTTCTCCTTTTGCCACACCATTTTGTTGGTGGTGTTTAAGGAGCGGGGGGGGGGGGGGGAGAGGGGGGGAGGGATGTAGTTTTCTTGAATGATTCCTAAGATTGAAAAAATATGGATATAAATATTCACCACATCTATCTTTGCGTAGGTTTTAATTAAGTCATTTTTTGTTGCAATTCAACTTCTGTTTTATTAAATTTAATTTTATTCCAGGCTTCATCTTTTGCTGTAGCAAGTAAACATAGCAAAAACTAGAGGCGTCATCTATAGAAGTTATCACATACCTTTATTACCTAAAGATGGTGTTGCATGAAAATCTCACAAATCAATATGTATCAATTCAAGTATGACATATTTTCTTGTTATACTTTTATATGGCTCTATGATTGTGTTAACATACATGTTGTACATTTATCAAGATTGGCATCAAAGATGAGGTTATCAATTACATCTTTAGACTATTTCAAGCGTTCATTTTGTGTATTGTTCCTAAGGCGTGCATTGCCATAATGAGGTAATTAACAACAATTGAAGAAGACATATAAATATGAATCGAAATATCACAGATCTTATTCAATTCACATATACATACCATTGTTATAATAACAAATCCTACAAATTCACCACACTTGATAAGTTATATTATCGGATTCATAAACCGCTTATATCCAACTTATTTAACAAAGTGACTTGAAATTAACTTTCTACGAAGTTTTGGGAACATACAACACATTAAACAGTAAGTGATTTTCTGAACTAAATTTTCCAGCACTATACTTCCTTTTCCTATGAACAGGAGCGAAATGATCTCACCCATGTAAAGTACAGATCGTTTCACTGCATCATAGTCTTAAAAACAGCAAACGATCTTTACAAACATGAGTTGTAGCACCAGAATCAATCCACCACGCAATTGCATCAACCTGCACATAAAATGCTTCAGAAATTAGTGAAACAGAATATTTAATAAATCTGTTCCAAACAGGCACTAAATTCTGACCTTGGTCTTGGGAATGGTCCTTAGACCCTTTTCCCGAACCACCAGCATTTGCGTTCTTCTTATTACCACTACGGCAATCCCTCTTGAAGTGACCAGTCTTACCACACTTCCAACATTCCAACTTAGGTTTCTTGTTGGAACCCGAACCACTACCGTGTTCTTTGAAATCATGTTTCTTTCCTTTGTTTTGTTTGTTGTTCTTATTTTTACCCTCTTCTGCCATGTTCACAGAAGGTCCAGCAACTTCTTTACCCTTGCCCTTGTCACTGTCTTGCGCCCTTAGAGATTCCTCTATACGCAAGTGACTACCAAGTTGGACCAAAGACAAATCGTCTTTACCATGTTTTAAATTATGTTTGAAATCCTTCCAGGAAGGAGGCACTTATCAATTATACTTGAAATAGAACTGGATTCATCCATTTTCAAGCCATGTTGTGTGTATTGTCCAAAGATCCTAAGGAGTTCATTGTACTGTTCCATGACCGGTCTAGAATCAACCATCTTGTAATTGTTAAAATTACTAACAAGGAATTTCTTCCTAGAAGAATCCTCTGCCATGTACTTGGATTCAAGTGAATCCCATAACTCCTTAGCCGATTCAACATTCGTATATACATCAAAGAGAGAATCAAACATACCATTCAATATGTGTCCCATGCATATGTAGTCATCGTTCTCCCACTTTGCCCTTATCCTTATCGCTTCCACTGTTGCATCTTCCAACAATTCCGGCATCGGTGTAGTCAACACATAAACCACCTTCAACATTGTCAACAAGTAGTGCATCTTCTTCTGCCATCGTCTAAAGTCATGCCCCTCAAACTTGTCCAGTTTCCCAAAATTCGTAGTCATCTCCTTCACCGTATTTCCAGTCATGATCACAACAAATACTTTATACGTTTGTTAGTTAATTAGTAGGGTTTGTTCTATAATCCTGGATAACTCGCTTATATCATGTAAAAGTCTACTTTTCGTATAAAGTATTTCGACCCTTATCAATGCCTGGGTTGCACGAAATCTCTATCGAGATAGTATAAGGAGTATAGCAATTTATGTTCTAGGCACAAGAATCATAAATCAAGAACAATGAAGGAATTGTATATGTATTTTCCGTTCTATTTAATGAGACTAATGAATCTGTTTATAAATAGATTCTAGATGACAATTAAGCAGTTAAAGTTGGTTAAAACCAACTTTCACAACTGTTTTTCAACAGTTACACGGCTAGCAGTACTAACTACTTAGTGCTACCACTGCTAGCAGTACTTAGTGCTAGCAGTACTAACTACTTAGTACTGCTAGTGAAAAATACATAGTACTGCCTGTAGTAAACCAACTTAGTACTGCCAGCACTTAGTGCTAGCAGTACTAACTACTTAGCATTGCCAGTGGAAAAACCAACTTAGTACTGATCTCTGCATTTTTGTCATGGTCGAAAACATATTAACTCAACGAGTGTGTACTCCACACTTCCCTAACTCGTATCCAAGCTAAGTATGAAATCTCATTAGTCTCTAGTAAATCGTCATTACCTAAATGGCCGTTGATGACACTAAAATCACCAACACTGACAGGTATGATCTTGATGGTAGAGAACTTATAATTGATCCATCTGGGCGGGCTTATTTTCTTAACCGTGATCGACGCGGAAGTCGAGATGATGATATCAAATGCTTGGGAGCTCTTTTGTTCCACTTATTTACTCGTGGTTCATTTTTTGGAAAGGGTTTATACATCCCCACCCCGGAACTTTGCGACGAACATTTGTTGAAGACTGACCCTGAGGCTAACGACTTGGTCAAGGGACTGATAAGCTGCAGATTAACACTTCATCATGTCATGTTACATCCGAGGTTCTTGATGGCACACAAAGCACTATTAGACGAATAAATTATTGGCCCAAGCCATTAATGTTAGACGAATAAATTATTGGCCCAAGTCATTATGGGCTTGAGGTCCATTAGATTTAGGGTTTAGTTTATATTAGCTTATTCTCAAAGCAATGTTTAATTATAAATAGACATGTTTTGTTATGTAATTCACAACAATTCAATCAATATTAATTTCCATTATCTTTCAAGCACTAGACTTTATCAAATTAGTAAGTGATCATGTACAGGCTGGCTAGTGGTCGGGGAATCGCGAGCATCGTCTGCTTGAGTCAGCTCTCCAGCGAGTTGAAGGTGATGTATATGCAAGTATTTCTGAACGAGGGTCCAAGGGGACGAGCCGTGCATTTCTTAAGCATGCTGTCAAATATGGTGTGAGGGAATTCGGTAGTGACCGTAATGTCGCAGCATTGATATGCGCGACTACAAACGGGCTTGGGCCATTATATCATCTAATAAAAACTTCAATGAGTTTTCAAACCATTAAGCCTATAATTTAATTAATTTCACATATGATTATTGGTGATAGATGAAATTGATAATAATGAAATCCTAAACTAAGAGCACATGGTACAGTTGAGCCGTCGTGCTCGTGCCATCGTGCAAAAGTGGTGCCACATCACCACTTTTTTCCATAACACCAAAATACACGAAAACACAAAAAACAGGCTCTCTGGTTAACATCAACATTTCTGGTGTTATAGTGACCCCACCTTTTTTTATTTCTTTTTTCAACAACAACAACAACAATATATTTTTTAAAAACAATACATTAATAAATAATACATTAAAATTAAAAAAAAAATAATACATTAAAAATTCATTAAAAAAAACAATACATTAAAAATTCAACAATAAAAAAAATACAACTAATGATTAAATTTCCACAAATGCTCCACAATATCGTGTCGAAGGTTGTCGTGAACTCTCCTATCCCAAAGTTCTTTGTTTTTTGGCACTGCCGTGAACTCCGAATTACCAACCAAACTTTCGCCTTCATCACCCTCTAAACTTTCATATTGTTTAAAATATTCATGATATTACGCATACCGATCCATATCGAGTTGAGTGTAATAGTCGTAAAAATCGGACATATCATTGTTGGGATTCATAGTGTTTTTTGTGTTGTATATAAAGAAGTGTGTGAAAAAAATAGAGGTTTGAGGGGGGTTTTTATAGGATTTTAATAGGGTAATTTTTTGAAAAAAATGGGTACGAAAGAACAAAAAGGGCTACTTTGACATCCCATAAATTTCTAGCCGTTACATTTTATTCAAATTTAAAAAAACAATAAAAATAAAATAAATTAGTGCACGAAAACGCGAGCCTGTTGTGGTCCTCGCGTTTTCGTGTGGCGTTTTCGCACGATCATTTGGGCTGGTTGTACCGGCGCCAAGCACAAAAACGCCAACTCTGTTGTGGTGTTGGCGTTTTCGTGCCAAAACGCCAAAAAATGGCACCGTACCAAAACCTCATATGAGTTATTAGGTTTTTTTTAATTCATGGGAGCACGCGACCATGTGCATATCCGTGAGGCGGGGAACACACGACATTGTTATTGTTCCACTTTCATTTTAAAGAAATTTTTTGTTCTTAGAATATTAGCTTCAACATCTTTTTAAGTATTTGAAGACTTTTGTTAATTTGCATCATATGCTTTCACGTATTAAGTTACTTATTAAACATTAATATGCGTCTTAATTAGTAATTACTCTCCAACAAGTTACTCTTAACTTCAATGCGAGTCGTAAATCTACTTCTAATCAAAGGTCAGTTTTATACACATATACGTTGTCATGTACTTTTAATTTTTTTGGTAAAGAGTTTTTCTGATAAAATATATTACATCAAAAACCATAGAAGTACAAAGGATGTAAGTGAGGTCCTACATCTCAGCTAATTACATAGGCAAAGCAAGAACGCACCATTTGTGCTTGAAACCAAAACAACATAAGATTGACATGTGTCTTATGAAATAACTACCTATATGCAAATGCGACACAACCTATGAAGCAAAATAAATTGACTCAGAAGAAATGCCAAAGACCATAGAAATCCATCAACCATTTCCGCTAGAAGCACTCCCATGCCCTTCTTCCTCGACCACCTGTTCCATGTCATCAAATTCCATATTATCCCTATCAAAGCAGTGAACCTTCGTTTCAGGAGAGAAAACTACGTTACTCTTAGGAGAGTCTGCTTTCCTACCCGACAAAATACTAGTTTTCTTAGGAGAAGCCCCCACCTTCTTCCTTGTATCATCAACCAAGTCATCCATAGGTTTCTCATTATCTTCATCAAGAACAGAAAACGCATTAGACAACGGAGTACTAGTCGTCTTCTTATTGTATGCAGATTTAGGCACTTGCTGCTTAGGTAGACTATGATCACCTCCCGTCCATGTTTGCTAACTAGAGGACCGCGAACATCCTTCCTTTGGACAGTTTGGAAACCATCATTAGACGTTCCTCCCTGTTTCCTTAAATCAGCTATAACACGCTTAGGACACTGCATATCTTCATGACCAAAAACCAAGTTTCACATCTCAGGGGTTTTCATTCATATTCCACCTTAATAGTATGCATCGTGACACCATTTCCATTACGGTTAGGAATAGAAATCACCATTGTGTCCTTAAGAGCACAGTCAACTCTTATATCAATCAAAGCACACTCCTAATCCATATGCCCCCATGACTGCATACATTTGGTGATAGTACACGAATAACATCATGGGGGTGCCAAGACAAGTGGCTATAACACTCAAACCATCTCCTGTAAATGCCGAAACAAGAACACCATGAAATTTGAACCAAACAGGAACAAAAGAAAGTTCCTCTTTAGACAAATTAGAACTTGGAGTCCATTTCCTCAAGATAAATAAAGCATTACGAATCAACCACTTCCTCAAGAACTTGGAGTAATTAACATCATATTTTAACTGTTTATACATCTAACTATCAATAAAAATTAAAATACTCTAATCATCATATCCTATAGTATAGATATCAACGTTTGTAGATGCATTAATGATTGGCATGTATTATCTATCTTTACTACATATAAAGGGTTTATCTTTATTTTTTGAAAATTTAAGAATCTTGAAAACTTAAAATGTATGAATGACAACACTTAATCTCTACCACTCGATTTGAAATTTCGTTTGAAAAGAAAAGGACGTGCATTGATGAGACAGTTTTAATGCAAGTATCCTGAATTTGTAATTTGGTATAACAAAAATGTGGTTAAGTACATTTAAAACATAGTCAACCCTTTTATTAGAAAACTCAATTATGAAACGTTCACTACAAGTTATTTCTATAGTTAATCAAAATAGTATGAATAACAAGAATATCTAAATAGTTCTTATTCACTAACTTTCCTGAATTGTGAATCATTATATTTAGGAGTAATATTTACGACATATATTAAAGTCTTTTGGATATCCAGTTGAAGAAAATACCATGTAGTCAATATAAATTTCATTTTGCTTTTAATGTAGTGAAGGTTAAAAATTCATTGGTCTTCATCGGCTTGATATTATAGCGGGTTGTTATATATTCTTTGATACATGTTACGAATTATTGTTTGAGTTGAATTATTGCATTTTACAACCTTTTGCAATTACATTTTGATATTTTCATGTTTTATGTTTGAACGTTACACGAAACATTTACAATAATATCGCAACTATAATTGTTTGCCCCGTGGATTAGTTAGCCCAAAGAGCGAAAACCATGGTTACCAAAAAAAAACTATAATTGTTTGCCGCTAAAATATTCCGTTGCTATGCACGGTAAGTGTTTGAACGTTACACGAAACACTTACCAAAAGGTTTATCACTTTTTTTGAAAACTGAAAACTTAAAGAGGTTTGTCTAAATTGCCTCTACATACCCTTGGCACACCTTAAAATTGATAAATTATAAACTTAACAAATTTTCAAAAACACGCACTATATTAATATTTAAAACACACAATTTTTTATTAAAAAGTACACGCTTTGCATCAAGTGCCGAACAAAAACAATTTCGTAAATATAATTATTTGCCGTTATACACAACTCACAAGTATTCATCTAGTATTATTAAAGAGGATTTGTAAATTAAATTTCGAGTAAATTGCATAAACCGTCCTTAAAGTTTGGTCAATTTGCATGTTTCGTCCCAAACGTTACGAAAGTGCAATGATCGTCCCTGTGGAAAACATTTGGTGCAAGTATCATCACTGCATGGCGATACTTGCACCAAAGGTTTCACCAAAAGTTTTCCCATAGGGACGATCTTTGCACCAAAGGTTTCCCCACAAGGACGATCCTTGCACTTCCGTAACGTTTGAGATGAAATATGCAATTTTGCGAAACTTTAGAGACGATTTATGCAATTTACTCTTAAATTTCAAGAATTGATATTTAGCAATTTAGCAACTTTCTTTTATATTATTATTATCCACCTATCTATCATATGAACTTGAGAAGAACATGAGAAAGTTGAAAATGAGAGGATCCTAATCCTATCTTAAATTACACTCCAAATGAAACTTGTCAAACAGAAAGTTGAATATACCATTATTTAAAATGTGCATTCTAATATGTTCAACATCAACCAGTGTTTGTAGTTCCACATGGCAATTTGCAGGTCCTCACTGGACCCTACCATTTCCAGCTCACCATCAAATTTCAATACACCCAACTGTCAATATAAAACCAATACATCCACTTTTCAAAAACACAATACACCCTCTAACAGCTAGCTATGGAAAACTATGCCTACGCTGAGTCAGGTGGATCGTCCCCACTGTCGCGTCACGGGGACTCAAACTCAAACTTTGAGTCCCCGCGACGACCGTGTGACGATCAACCAGCCGCGGGCAATAACAAGGTTAAGTTTATGTGTAGTTATGGAGGCAAGATCCTTCCTAGACCTCATGATAATCAGTTATCATACGTTGGTGGTGAAACTAAGATCTTAGCCGTTGATCGTTTCGTTAGATTCGCTTCCGTGATAGCCAAGTTAACCACTTTATGTGAAGGTGACGTGTGTTTCAAGTATCAGTTACCTGGTGAAGATCTAGATGCGTTGATCTCGGTTACGAATGATGATGATCTAGAACACATGATGCATGAGTATGATCGCTTGAATAAAGGCGCGAATACTACTACTACTACTAATACAGCTAGATTGAGGCTGTTTTTGTTTCCTGTTTCTGCACAAAGCCCTGCATTGACTCCGGTTAATAGTTTTAGCTCGGTTGATGCCTTGAATCAACAGCAATCTGGAGTAACAAACGGAGCGCGTAAAGAGAAAGAAATTGAGGTTGTTCTTGATGAATCTCATCATATTCAGAAACATATTCATGACTTGCAGAGTTTACGAAACCCTAGCGATGATAATCTCGCAGCTTTTGGCTACACCGGAGATTATCTTGTCCCCAAAACGAATGAAAAAGTAGCTCCTGTATCTGGATACCAGATATCTGGCGGATATACAGTGGATCAGCAACAGCAACAACAACAGCAACAGCAGCAGCAACAACAACAACAGCAACAACAGCAGCAACAACAACAACAGCAGCAACAGCAACAACAGCAGCAACAACAACAACAACAGCAACAACAGCAGCAACAGCAACAACCAGTTTATATGGTTCAGGCTCCAGGGAGTGTGTATCACGCCCCGATGGCAACACCTGGACCGGTGAATCATGGTCAAGGATACTACGTCCAGAGGATGCCCACGTCTACGGAGGTTTACCACGAGCAGCAAGTTTACAACGTAATGCCGCCTGTCCAAGCGGTTTCAACTCAGCAAACTACTGTGTCTGCACAACAACAGTTTTTGCCACAGCAAGTTGCTACTTACACGGAAGGGTATCGTGTGGTCCAGTCAACGACAGCTGTCGCAGATCAAGGGTATGGTCAAGTGGCGTATGATAACGGGACAGGAAGACAGATCTATTATACTACTACTACTCAAGGAGCTGCGGTTGTTGCACAACAGCAACAACCGCAACAATTGCAACAGCCATTGCAACAGAATGTTCAACAACAGTATCAAGCAATGGCTGCTGCCCAAGAGAATGGTAGTAACGTTATTACCGGAAATATCAAAGACTTTATGTGAACCTAGCTAGAGTGTATTTAACTTTGTAACTTTTGTTATTTCTGATTTCTATTAGAGTTTTCCTATTTACATATGTTATGTGTAACTCATAATCTATGATAATAATAAGGCTGACTTTTGTTTAAATTCATATAGGAGTTGTTCTTAGCCTGTGACCATGATATAGATTTGGGGAATTCGTCACTAAAAGGTTGTAGGAAATGTGTAAATTTGGCGAAAAAAGCATGTCAAGCACCCAACGCATAAGTCATAACAAGAAATGCGTGAAACGTTAAGTTGATTAGTAGCAACCTGGTTATATGATATATAGCATAACCTCTGAAGTGTTGCTTTAGATTTTAAGAAAGTCAGCTGCTCTAGATCAACTTTAGTTTGCTTTCAGATTCCAAAAGGAACAAATCAGGTCAATTTGGTTCACATACATGATAAGTAGCAACTTCAAGTTAATCAATAATGCAAAAGTCAAAGGTACATGTGTATGCAGTATGCTATTATTGGCAGAATGAACCAATTCATTGACATTTGACAGTGAACAAAGTCAAACACCAATAGTCATAATAGGTAAATCCCATGGCAAAACATCACTAAACATGATCCAGCTAAAATACTCTGTAAGTACTCATATGAATTCAACAGGATATACAAATAACAGAATATAAGTTAAAAATAGTTAGGTCTCGTTTCTGTTTCGTTTACTTTCTTAAAGTGGTTCTTGGCACCAGGTCCGGGTCAAACGGAGAAAAACTAAAATATTATAGGTAACACTTGCAATGTCATAGTTTCAGGATTTATAACAAACTAAATACATGTCTGTAAACGTAGTGGTAGCCTTTTGCGATAGCCATTGTTGCTTGCCTTTTGCGAAAAGTTGATGTGATTGTTGCGGTTGTGCAGAAACGCACCTTAGGGAAAGGTTAAAATAGTTCTAACTAGCTGTAACTGAAATTGTTACTCGTCCAACGATCTGTCCATAGGATCCAAGCCTTGTGTACAACTACGTTGAAGCAAACTTTTGTCATATTCAAGTTGGATATCTACCC
>BQNB010012922.1:0-78178 GCA_026074375.1 Tanacetum coccineum
ATGTCAGATCGTGTCTTGTCTAAGTTACTCCATCTCCTCCTTGGCATGGCCTTGTTATACCCCATCCTCAAATTGGTTCCCATGTCATGAAGAGTATCCCGAACTAATTGGAATGTACCATCACTGAACTTGTGGAGCTCATCAGAATGCATCAATCTTTTTCTGTTTAGCTTGTCTTCATAAATGACTCCTTAAGGATCTGAGAGAGTGGTATATGGTTCTCTTCGAGAGAGGTCTTCATCACGTGTTCTTGGCTTGGATATGTTGAGCTTCTTTTGGTAGCTTTCAACGCTGGACCCGGCCAAGATAGAGTCTATCAAGGATTGGGCATCTCCAAAGACACCAACGGAGATCCGCCAATTTCTAGGTCTTGCTAGTTACTATCGAAGGTTCATTGAAGGATTTTCAAAGATTGCTAAGTCAATGACGAAACTTACTCAGAAAGCTTGGTCTCCAACATGAACAACATACCCTATACACGATTTTAAAGAAAACTACACGTAAACACTTTGAATACACGCGACACTAGGACTGGGTAACAAATATACAAGTTGCACGAACACTTGCATGTAAAATTCGATCTGCATGCGAGCTAAATACATAACCTCTTATCACTAGGATCCTTTGAATAAGTATGGCATGCTAATGGAAAATCAATGGGCCATCGTGGGCTTGTTAAACTTTCAAGGGTACACGACCCGAGACCAAACCGGTCCAAACAAGTCCGTTTGATAAGCCACGGCTTATTTATAAGTCCCTCGAGCTTATCTAGGACCCTACAACATGTGCGTTCATCAACAATGACCTTTCCTACCTTTTAGAAAACCAAACGAACACTTTTTGGGCCTCCCGACCCATTGGTGTAAGCCCACAAAGTCAATAAGCCACGGATAAGCCTTGACTGCTTATTCGTGAAGCTTAGGCAGCTTATGAGAATTATAATAAGCCTAGGAAACTTAACGGACCTCAAAAGAGCAAGCCCGAACCACTAGAACTCTTATCGGGCCTCTATCGAGCCCAACAAGGCCCAACGAGGGCTTATTTATAAGCCGCGGCTTATTAATAAGCCATTCGGGCCACTTGGGCTTAAACGTGGTCATGAAGTACTCATTTGCTTCACATAGGGTTTTCTCTTCATTAGAAACCCAATCGAACCCTTAATGGGCCATCTAGCCCATTAACGGGCCCCTAATAAGCAAATAAGCTCGTAATAAGCCGGGACAGCTTATTGTGGATCTTATGAGTACTCTATGGGCTTATCAAACCTAAATATGCTTAATGGACCCCAATGGACCCAACAAAACACCCTAAATCCCTTAACGGGCCCATAACGAACCCAATGGGCCCAATAGAAGTGCTTATTAGCTTATTTTAAATAAGCCAAAATACAAACAGGTTGTTTGAGCTTAAAATAAATTGAAAAGGGACTAGCAAGGCCCATAAACCCTTAAGGGTGTTTGTTGAGTGAGCTATTGGGCTTTCGGGCCCAATAAGCTCAAAATAAGCTACAATAAGCTCCTCGAGCTTATTTACAGCTTAACAGACCCTACTAAGCTTATTGGAAACATTTAAACTTATTAAAACTATAACGGGCCTCTAAAAAGCTAAACGGACCTTAACGGGCCCAATAAGGCCCGTTAAGCCAAAAATAAGCTCGATAAGCTTATTTTTAAGCCGAAACAATTTTTATAACTTAAACGAACTTAACAAAGAGAAATGCTACTCGTTGGAATTTATTCGGAGCTAAAATGGAATTTTCGCAAGTCAAAGGACTAAAAATGTAATTTCCGAAACATAAGGGGGTTAGCTTTGTCATTTTTCAAATTTTAATAACTCCTAGGACTATTCTTGCAACATTCTGAAACTTAAGGATTGAGGTGTAAATATAAGGACCTAAACTACATTTAAATAAACTTAAGGGACTAATTTTATCATTTCCGAAACTAAAAGGTTTAAAGTATAAATGTGTATATTTGTAAACCCAGGGACTAAAAGTGAAATAATTAGAAACTTAAGGGTATGCTAGTAAATCAAAAGTGGAATAAAATAAAACACTTAGCAAGTCGGTCGGACCTCAAGATATTCGGATAATAAACGGGTTTAATTAACGACGAAATAAATAAGTATATTTATTTACAACGATTTCACATTTCTCGGGAACCATCGGGATTATAAATACAATAGCCTTGTACACCACTACACAAGTGATCACGGTATATATAAACTTAAAATGGAATTTAGTTTATACAACGAGTCGTTAGCTTAACTGCGTAAACTAAGACTTGACCGTACTTACATAGGTACTTGACGGTGTGATTCACTGCTTACTTGGATATTTATTATCACTCAGAGAACTGCCTGCTAAGGTGAGTTCATAGCCCCATGCTTTACAATTATTTAAATGATTTACATCCTTGGGGTGATAACATGCTTTGTTTTACAAACTGGACGCAAGTGTACATTTTATACCATGATTACGTGTTTGCCTAAGTTACCATAACCCATTATGTCCATGATCATGAACTGTTAATTGCATAGATGTGATTGGGAATTACATTGTGTGGGCGCGAATGTTATGGATAGATCTATTAGGGATTGACAATCCCCGTTCGGGTGACTAGCTATCACTGGGAACGAACGCATACCATGTCGAATCTGGGATGTTGCGGGGTTAGCACATCATTCACGGACACCTGTTGGCAAATTTATATTTGCATTCATATATGTCGAGCTTCAGTGTCATGAGCTTAGGAAACGTAATTACTTTTTATGATGTTTGCATTTGTTGCTTAATCATACACTTGGAAATCTTGCGGTCCTACAACTGATTTATTTAAACCTATGAATTCACCAACTTTATGTTGACGTTTTAAGCATGTTTTTCAGGTCAATAAGGCACGAGGTGCAATGATACATTGGGAGTCAATAATTGAAGAGTCAACACTTAAGATTTGGGGTCTTATTACACTTTGGGGACAATTGTTTAAACCAAAATCTTTATTTAATAATGTTGAACAATATGAAGCCATGTCTTATGTAACCCAAACAGTATTTTGTTCATCCAATGTATCTTTTTCGAAACGACACGTTTAGTAGTCGTTCTCAAGATCTTGTAGCTTTGACCCAATAATGTAACGCTCTCGGATATTCAAACATTCCGCTGCATGCTCAGATTTGAGGGTGTTACAGATTGGTACCAGAGCCAAGGTTATAGAGAACCAGGTCAAAAGTTTTTGTCTGGACTATAACCATTTTCAAAACTGTTTTCACAAATGGGATTTGCGAGGGACATACATGCATTACTTGTTTACGTCTAGCGCATATATGTTTACATGACATGCATTGGTTAAGCATTAGTAGGGTACTAAGTGCTTACCCAATTGATATACGTGTATATAAATGATATTACGTATATTACTATAAGGACTTTATTATTAAAGCCTTACAAACATAGCATATCGATTTTTCTTATAAGAAATACTTATATAAGTTATTTTACTTTTTGCAGTAACCATGTCTTCTGCGACATCTGCTGTTACCTACACGTCCGTCTACACCGACTCTGAGCCCGGCAGAGCTTTCTGGGGAGCCGATGATGAGGAGATATCGGAGGGAGGCATTCCACGAGTCATCGTACTAGGATACGACGGACTCCCGCTACAGCCAGTAGCCCCACCATCACCAGATTACATACCAGGCCCAGAGGATCCACAGACACCACCAGTTCCTCAGGATGAGGATGAGCGCGAGCCTATGTTCGTGCAGGCACATGATCCTGACTACGTGCCAGAGCCTGTATACCCAGAGTATATACCATTGGAGGATGACCATGAGTTTCCGGCTGAGGAACAGCCATTACCTCCTATTGATTCACCTACTACCGAGTCACCTGGATATGTTACTGAGTCGGATCCCGAGGAGGATCCGGAGGAGTACGAGGATGATGAGACAGAGGATGGTCCGGTTGACTATCCTATGGACGGGGGAGATGATGGAGATGATGATGACGGCGATTCATCTAGGGATGACGCCAGGGATGAGGATGAGGACGAGGAGGAGGAGGAAGATGAGGAGGAGGAGGAGCACTTAGCTCCGGCTGACTCTACTACTGTCATACCTGCTGATGAGCTTGTTTTCCCACCTGAGGGAGTAGAGCCTATTATACCACCACCCTCCACTGACGTTACTATTGGGGCTAGGATTACCGTCCGACCCCAGACTTCCATATCCATTCCACCAGAGGCAGAGGTTGAGAGACTTCTGGCCATGACTACTCCATCACCATCACCACCTATCTTACTATCACCACCCTCTGCAGGGGAGCGCCTTGCTAGGTGCATGGCCCCACCTGCACATTCACCACCTTTACCACCATCATCTGGGAGTCTAACCCAAATCCAGACACTTAGGATAGCATCCACCCAGGCTCTCATTGATGCAGTTACTGCCGCATTACCACCATCTCCACTACCACCACTACCACCACTACCATCATCTCTATACATACCACCACCTGTTGACCGTAGGGATGATATTCCCAAGTCTGAGCAGCCTCCCCGCAAGAGGTTGTATTTGTCCACTATAGGCTCCAGATATAAGATCGGAGAGAGTTCCACTACTAGACCTACCAGAGGTCAAGGGATAGATTATGGGTTTGTCAGCATGGTAGATGTTGAGGAGAGGCAACAGGGGATCAGGGATGTCGAGTACGGGATCAGGGATACTTGGGTAGATCCGACAGAGGTAGTTACAGAGATAGCACCTACGACCGTGGGAGAGGTCAATACCAGGGTCACAGAGCTTGCTGAGCTCCATGAGCGTGATACACAGGACTTGTATGCCTTACTAGAGGATGCTCAGGATGGTAGGTCTCGCATATCACAGCGAGTCGATATGAACTCACAGCGGGTCAATTTGCTTATGGGAGATAGGATGACTCTCCAGGAGACAGTATGGATGGTGGAGGAGGAGGCCTATGCTTCCCGAGAGGCTTGGGCTCATTCGATAGGATTGAGTCAGGCGACTCATCAGGAGCTTCAGACCCATCGTGATCATGTGTATGCACATGAGACCTATCTCCAGGCACACCAGACACAGCTACAGCTGCAGAGTACTCTCATTCAGACACAGCATCAGGTACACGAGACTCGTTTTCAGATGCAGCAGGCTGAGTTAGCAGCGCTTCGAGAGACTGATCGTAGGCGCCAGGACCAGATGGTAGAGACTCTCCGAGTCATCAGAGATATGAGGCGAGAGATGAGCGACATGCAGGCTGAGTTGTTAGCACTGCGAGAGCAGCGGAGGAGAGCTAGACAGTCAGGACCAGAGGCTAGGATTCCAGATCACCAGGAGGCTTCTGGGGACGCCGACAGTCACATTTAGTGATTTATGTTATTGTATCTTGCTAGGTCATTGTACAGGCATGTTAAGTATTAGGGGTTTTCCCCGCTAGCATAGCCTTAGATCTTTGTGTTGTATTATGTGTACTCCGACAACTATTTCATGTAAAAATTTCAAAGTTATGAATGAAATGGATGTGTTACTTTGTACTATATACCTCTCTTGTGTTGATCATCTCATCTATACATTATTATATTCTGTCATATAACCTCATGTTTTGTCTTTTGTGATCTAGACAAATCATGGCACCTACAACCAGAGGAGGACCAAATACCCCTATCAATAACACCAACCCAAACAACATGACCCCCGAATCCATCCAAGCAATGATCGACCAAGCTCTCTTGCGAAACGCCACCAATGGAGATGGAAGCCACAGTTCGCACGGGGATAACCGAAGGAACGTGCAAACTGCGCGTCCTTGTTTTTACGCTGATTTCATGAAGTGCCAACCTTTGAACTTCAAAGGGGCTGAAGGTGTGGTCGGTTTAACTCGGTGGATTGAAAAGATGGAGTCAGTTTTCCATATCAGTGGTTGTGCCGTTGAGAATCAAGTGAAGTTTGCCACCTGCACTCTGTTAGGTGCTGCCCTGACTTGGTGGAATGGTCAGATAAGAACCTTAGGTCCAGAGGCATATGCCATGACTTGGGAAGTACTCAAGAAAAAGATGACGGACAAGTATTGTCCGCAGGGTGAAATCAAGAAGTTAGAGATTGAGCTGTGGAACCTGAAGGTCAAGGGAAACGATGTTCCAGCATACACTGAACGTTTCCAAGAGTTAACCTTGATATGTACCAAGTTTGTTGCCAATGAAACCGAGAAGGTTGACAAGTACATCAGTGGACTTCCTGACAACATTTATGGGAACGTCAAATCTGCCAGACCCAAGACATTGGATGAGACTATCGAGTTGGCCAATGACTTGATGGACCAGAAACTCCGCACCTATGCGGAAAGGCAATCTGACAACAAAAGGAGGGCTGATGATTCATCCAGAAACAACCATGGTCACCAACAGCAACCCTTCAAAAGGCAGAATGTCGCCAAAGTCTACAACATGGGGACAGGCGAAAGGAAGCCTTATGGGGGATCTTTGCCCAAGTGCAACAAGTGCCATCTCCACCACAATGGCCCGTGCACCCAGAGGTGCCACAAGTGCAACAAGATAGGGCACTTTGCTCGCGATTGCAAAAACACTAGTAACACAAATGTTGCTAACACTCAAAAGGGCAATGGGGTAACTCCCAAAGGAAATGGTTGTTTTGAGTGTGGAGCACCAGGACACTTCAAAAGATATTGTCCAAAACTGAAGAATAAAGAAGGAGGAAATGGGAATGCACAAGGATGGGTTTATGCAGTTGGGAGTGCAAAAAAGAAGGGAAATGCACCAGGAAACCCTGATGCGAATGTCGTCACGGGTACGTTCCTCTTAAATAACCACTATGCATCTATCTTATTCGACACTGGAGCCAATAGAAGTTTTATATCCACTGCATTTAGTTCCCTGATAAACATCACCTCAACTTCATTAGAAAATTATTATGATGTCGAATTAGCTGATGGAAAATTAGTCAAGATAGACACCATTATACAAGGTTGTACCTTAAATTTCTTGGACCATCCGTTCAACATAGATCTAATGCCAGTAGAATTGGGTAGTTTCGATGTCATTATCGGTATGGACTGGTTAAGAAGATGTCACGCTGTGATAGTGTGCGATGAGAAACTCGTTCAAGTTCCCTACAGGAATGAAACTTTTGACGTTTTGCGGAAAGAATTGTAGCTTCGGAGAGAATCCCGGTTGACATTATCTCATGTTTCCAAAAGTCTCAAGAGTACAACGGCCAAGGGTTGCCAGGTCTTTTTAGCACAGATATCCGCCAAGAAAGAGGAGGACAAGTCGGAAAGGAAAGATAGAGGACGTACCAATCGTCCGAGATTTTCCAGAAGTGTTTCCAGAGGGAAACTTGCCCTGTCTTCCTCCAGCTCGTCGGTGGGGGAATTTCAAATCGACTTTGTCCCAAGAGGCTGCTCCGTAGCTCGTGCTACCATACCGATTGGCCCCATCCGAAATTGAAGGAATTGTCAGAACAATTACAAGGAGCGTTCTGACAAAGGTTTCATTCAGCCTAGTTCCTCACATTGGGGGAGCCCGGTCATTATTTGTCAAAAAGAAGGAGGTTCGTTCAGGATGTGCATTCGACTTACGCGAGTTAAAAACAAACTAACAGTAAGAATCTTTATCACACTTCCGAGGATCGACGATTTGTTTGGGATCAACTTCAAGGATTCCAGTATTTATTCGAGATAGATCTGAGATACGGTATCACCAGCTTAGAGTACGAGATCGAAGACGTACCAAAGACGGCATTTCAAATCGGTATGGTCTTTACGAGTTCAGGTTATGCCATTCGAACTGACAAACGACCCTGCGGTATTCTGGACCTTCATGAACCGATGTGTGCACAACCTTACCTGGTATATGTTCGTTTATCGTTCTTCATCGATGACGATGATATACTTATTTATTCAAAAGACGAAAGAGAGCATGAAGAACACCTTAAAGCAATTTTGGAATTGCTTAAGGAGGAGAAGTTGTACGCAAAGTTTTCAAAATGTGAATTTTGGATTCCGAAGGTACAATTTCTCGGACATGTCATTGATAGTAGAGGCATACATGTGGACCCGGCCAAGATAGAGTCTATCAAGGATTGGGCATCTCCAAAGACACCAACGGAGATCCGCCAATTTCTAGGTCTTGCTGGTTACTATCGAAGGTTCATTGAAGGATTTTCGAAGATTGCTAAGTCAATGACGAAACTTACTCAGAAAGGAATCAAGTTCGATTGGGGAGAAAAGGAAGAGAACGCTTTCCAGTTGATAAAGCAGAAGCTGTGCAGTGCCCCAATTCTGGCTCTACCTGAAGGGAGCGAAGACTTTGTGGTATACTGTGATGCGTCACACAAAGGCTCTAGTTCGGTTGTTAATGCACGAGAGAAGGTTGAATTGCATATGCTTCTGAAGTTAAAGGTTCTACGAGAAGAAACTACACCACTCATGATCTGAGCTTGGATCGTAGTGTTTGCCTAAGATTTGTAGCACTATCTATACGGAACCAGATGCACCGTATTCACCGACCATAAAAGCCTACAACACATTCTCGATCAGAAGGAGCTTAACATGAGGCAACGCCGTTGGCTAGAATTACTGAGTGACTACGACTGTGATATTCGTTATCATCCAGGGAAAGCAAACGTAGTGGCCGATGCGCTGAGCCGTAAAGAACGGATTTGACCATTGCTGGGTTTCAAGCCTTGGTTATGACAATCGGCTTGGATCTTCCTAAACGAATACTAGAAGCTCAGATCGAAGCCCAAAACCGGAGGACATCGTAAATGAAGACGTAGGAGGTATGCATCCGAAGGGGATATACCCAAGGAGAGATTGGAACCACGTGCCGGTGGGAATCTAGCGCTGACTCAGCAGGAGTTGGATACCTTGCGATGGAGACTTAAGATCCGTGATTATGCACGAATCCCACAAGTCGAAATATTCTATCCATCCCGGTTCCGAAAAGATGTACCAAGATGTGAAGAAATTATGTTGGTGGCCAAACATGAAGGCTGACATAGCACGTACGTTAGCAAATGCCTGACATGTGCTAGGGTCAGGCCAGAACATCATAAGCCATCTAGGATTGCTAGTGATAACCAGAAATAACCGAGTGGAAGTGGGATAATATTAACGATGGTTTTATCACCAAACTGCCTAGGTCGTCAGAGGGTTTCGACACATCTGGGTGGATTGTGGGATCGACTTACTAAAATCTGCTCACATTTTACCAATACGGAGAATGATCCGTTGGATAAATTGGCAAGATTGTATTTGAACAGGATAGTGGCGAGACACGGGATACCTGCCTCAATTATCTGTGATCGTGATGGAAGATTTACTTCAAATTTCTGGAGATCATTTCAAAAAGCTTTGGGTACGGATATTAGCATGAGCACTGCGTATCATCCAGAAACTGACGGCCAGAGCGAGAGGACCATTCAAACCCTCGAGGACATGCTAGTGCCTGCAGTGATTGATTTTTGGCCAATGGCATGGGTTTAAGCATTTTGCATTGGCCGAGTTTTCATATAAACAATCAGTTATTCACGCTTGCATAATGACGCCCCTTATGAGGCCATTGTATGTCACGATAAATGCCGATCACCAGTGTGCTGGGCCGAGGTTGGGGAAGCCCAACTGACTGGTCCAGAATTAATCCAAGAAACAACGGAAAAAGATGTCAATGATTCAAGCAGGTGCAAGCGGCACAGGGTCGACAAAAGAGCTACGCCGATCGGAAACAAAAGCCGATGGAGTTCGAAGTCGGAGACAGTGTTTATGCTCAAGGTCTCCCTGGAAAGGAGTCGTACGGTTCGGTAAGCGGGGCAAGCTGAACCCGAGGTACGTCGGACCTTTCAAAGTGTTAGCAAAAGTTGGAAAGGTTGCCTACAGGCTGGAACTTCCTCAAGAGTTGAGCAGAGTTCACCACACTTTCCATGTATCAAAACCTGAAGAAATGTTATGACGATGGTTACCATTGAGTCATGGGACGGTAGAAGGATTCAAGGTTGTCGTTTTAGCTCCTGTTTGTGGAAGAGCCGTTGAATATCATGGAACGGGAGATTCAAACGATTGAAAGCGGAGCCGGTTATCCATGGATTAAGGTTCGCTGGAACTCTAGGCGGGGCCCTCGAGTTCACCTGGGAAGACGTGAAGATTCGTTCAAACAAAAATACCCACAATTTCTACAAATAACGGGCTTTACGTCATCCTAAATACACATGGTATTAAGCTTTGAGGATAAAGCTCTTTTAAGGGGGTAGCACTGTAACATTTCTCATTTTCGTGTCATTGTACGTCTATCATTAATGATCTACTATTTATTTTGGTCCGTTCGCGTTTTACTTTTTAATTGTTTTACTTTTGATGCTAAAACCAGTAATTAACTAGAATAATCAATGTTGTAAACGGTCACCAATAAATTAAGGATTTCATCAACCAAGTAAGAAATAATTATTTTTGAGTGAAAAATAATTATGTTACTTTGCCGTGTATTTTATTTTTTTGGTCTCGTTAAAGGGTTACGTTTTGCGTTATTAATTTACATTTTGGTCGAACCCCGAAATTACCTTGATTACCTAGCTCTAAAACCTATACCCCATATTAACGCCTAGACACAAGAATTAACAATTGTCTTTGAGTTAATATCACATTGGTAACACGAATTGGACAGTAATCATAAGCAAAATCGTCTTGGTGATACATTATGCCAAGCAAAATCTCCCTAATGATCCTAAAAGGTACATGTCTTTACTAGTAATTAATTTGTGTCTAATGGTTCCACTAATGATGCTTTGACACATTGGGTATACCAATTCTTTGTTTTTGCTCTCCTTGTGTCGCGAACTAACAAGAAAATAACAATAACCAAAAGATTTCGTAGCTAAGCAAATCTATGTAATCTTTACTCATTATGCTTGTACTTATGGTGGTTTAGCAAACAACATGGTGATTAACTTGAACTCTTAAAAAAACCGCCCTCTAGGCACGATTCGGTTTGTGTGTGTGGACTAGGAGAGTTAACTAGACTCCTTATCTATAAATGCACATTCACAACTACACTTAACAAAGTTCTAAACCTCTAAACTCTCTCTCAAAGCTAAGAACCTTTTTCCTTCTTCTCTATACATTCGGATTCCAAATAACCAAGCCAAATAGCGACCCACTTAGATCACTAAGGACTTAAGAAAACCTCTAAGGTCACACAAAACATACAAGGTTGTTAGGCATGTACGCGAGTCCAAGCGTCGAGGTTATTACCAAGCTTCGATGCTTAAAATCATACTCGTGGGTGTAACAAGTCGGGTTTACGTCTAAAGTTACCATCAAGGAGACTAGGACTATTGTAAGTCATTCTAGGTCCTCTACGTTGTCCTTCATACTCATATATCGTTAATTGATCCTAGTTTCGCTTATATTTCGAGTTTAAAACTCAAAGTTACGTGAAACATGCATGGTTCGACCCATGCATGGTTCACGCACACTTTCATGTCACAAAACCACCTTGTGTGGTACCATGCACAAATAACTACACATAAACTAGTGTTGTAATCATGACATGGGGGTATGGAAACATATATTCGATAATAAAGAACGTTTACATGTCGCGGGTCACGATTAGAAAATGCTAGGCACTCTTATTTGATGCTAGACAATTTGGGGCGAGACCATTTAACACGCTAATATAACCATTCGGGCCTCACTAGAATCCTACGGGTTTTTTATCGAGTCCAACGAGCCCAACGACGAGCCCAATCCGAGCTCATAAAAACCACAATAAAGCTTAACAGCTTATTGTGTGCTTTACGTGGTTAATGAGCTTGATATAGACTAAGAACCTAATTGGACCCTTCGTATTTCTTTAAAACCAGAACGAACCATTAACGTGGCATCACAAGCCCATTAACGGGCCCTAATATTGAACAAAATAAGCTCACAATAAGCTTGAGTGGCTTTTTGATGACTCTTATGAGGACTAAATTTGCCATAATGGACTTTAAGGTACTTTAATGGACCTCAATGGACTCAAAGGACGACTTTGAACCCTTATCGGGGCACCTAACGGGCCATAAACCGGACCAATCAGAAAGCTTATTAGCTTATTGTAAATAAGCTAGAAAATAAAACAGAAGTATTGGGCTTAAATAGGGTAGAAAATAAGCTAAAATGCTTAAGGAACCCATAAGGTTCTATTCGGGTTGAGCTATTGGGCCCGTAAGCCCAATAAGCTCGAAATAAGCTTCAATAAGCTCACCGAGCTTATTTTAAGCTTAACAGCCCCGTATGAGCTTATTTAAGGCTTTCGGACCTATTTAAATCATATTGGACCTTTGATAATATCATCGGCCTTTACGGCCCAATAAGGCCCGTTAAGTCAATAATAAGCACGAATAGCTTATTTATAAGCCGAAATGGCTTGGTTGGCTTATTTGGACTAAATAAGGCCAAATGCCACTTGTCGGGATTTAATTGGGTTGAAAATGCGATTTTTACAAAGTCGGGGGACTAAAACCGTAAATGCCGAAACCTAAGGGATTAAATTGTCATTCCTTGTATTTCAATAACTCCAGGGACTATTCTTGAAATATTCTGAAACCTAAGGATTTAAGTGTAACTATAAAAACCTAAACTACTTTTTGTAAACTTAAGGGACTAATTGTATCATTTCCGAAACTAAAAGGTTTAAAATATAAAGGTATATATTTATAAACCTAGGGACTTAAAGTGGAATAACTAGGAACTTAAGGGTATGTTAGAACAAAAGTGAAATAGATGAAACACTTAACACGTCGGTCGAACATTAAGATATTCGGACATCGAACGGGTTTAATAACAAGTTAATAAATAATGTATAATTATTAATAATGATTTCACGTTTCTCGAGAACCATCGAAAGTATAAATACAATAAATCTTGTGCGTCACCACACAAGTGATAACGGTATATATAAACTTAAAAATGGAATTTAGTTTATAACAATGTGTCGTCTTCGTTTAAATGGTAAACTAGACTTGCCCTACTTACTTAGGTACTTAAACGTGTGGATCCACTGACCTTACTTGGATATTGGTTATCATTCCTGAGAACAATCGGCTAAGTTGAGTTTCATAGCCCCATGCTTTACAATATTAAATGATTTACATCCTTGGGGTGTTCAAAATGCTTTGTTTACAAACTGGAGCAAGTGTACATTTATATACCATGATTACCGTGTTTGCCTAAGTTACCATAACCCTTTATGTCCATGATCATGGATCTGTTATATTCATGAGATGTGATTGGGGAATGACATTGTGCGGGCGCGAATGTATGGTAGATCTATTATATGGATTGACGGATCCCGTTCGGGTGACTAGCTATCACTGGGAACGAACGCATACCATGTCGAATCTGGGATGTTGCAGGGTTAGCACATCATTCACGGACACCTGTTGGCAAATTTATATTTGCATTCATACATGTCTAGCTTCGGTGTCATGAGCTTAGGGAAACGTAATTACTTTTTATGATGTTTGCATTTGTTGCTTAATCATGCACTGGGAAATCTTGCGGTCCTACAATTGATTTACATAAACCTATGAATTCACCAACTTTATGTTGACATTTTAAGCATGTTTTTCAGGTCAATAAGGCACGAGGTGCGATGATACATTGGGAGTCAATAATTGAAGAGTCAACACTTAAGATTTGGGGTCTTATTACACTTTGGGGACAATTGTTATAAACCGAAATCTTTATCTATACTGTTGAACTATTTGAAGCCACAGATATGTAACAAACAGTATTTTTGTTAATCCAATGTATCTTATTTCAATCGACACGTTAGTTGTTCGTTCTCAGATCTTGTTCTATTGACCCAATAATGTAACGCATTCTGATATTCAACATTCCGCTGCATACTCAGATTTGAGGGTGTTACAGATTGGTACAGTAGCCAAGGTCATAGAGACCAGGTCAAAAGTTTTTGTCTGGACTATACCATTTTCAAAACTGTTTTTCTTCACAAATGGGGATTTGTGGGGACATACATGCACTATGTTACTTCTAGACATGTATGTTTATATGACAATGCATTGCTTAAAGATTAGTAGCGGTTCTAAGTCTTACCTGATTTCATATACGTGTATTATAAATAATTTTATTAGTATTTTACTATAAGGGCTTTATTATTATATGCCTTATAGACACAACATATTGAATTTTTTATAAGAGATATCTTATATAAGTTATTTTACTTTTTGCAGTAACCATGTCTTCTGCGACGTCAGATGTTACCTACACTTCCGTCTACACCGACTCTGAGCCCGGCAGAGCTTTCTGGGGAGCGAATTGAGAGATTCGGAGGGAGGCATTCACACGGGTTCATCGTATTGGATCGTGGACCTCCGCTACAGCCAGTAGCCCCACCGTCACCAGATTACATACTAGGTCCAAGTTGGAACTCAGATTACTACAGTTCCTCAGGACGAGGATGAGCGTGTGCACTATGTTCTACAGGCGCAGGACCTGACTACGTGGCCAGGCTGTATACCCCGAGTACATATCCCTTTGGAGGATGACATGAGTTTCCGGGCTGTGAACAGCCATTACACTATTGATTCACATACTATGATCACCGGATTATGTTAAGAGTCGGATCCCGAGGAGGAATCCGGAGTGTTCGTGAGGATGATGAGAAAAGGTATGGACCGGTTGATATCCTATGGACGGGGGTGATGTGGCGATGATGAGTGAAAGGCGGATTCCATCTGGGATGACGCCTGGGTGAGGTTGAGGACGAGGAGGATGAGGAGACGAGGAGGAGGAGAGCACTTAGCTCCGGCTGACTCTAGTATACCTGCTGATGGCCTGTTTTCCGTGAGGGAACAGGCCTATTATTACCACCACCCTCACTGACACATTACTGTTGGGCTTGGATTATGTCACGACCCCAAGCTTCCATAAAACCTTCAATCAGAGGCAGAAGTTGAGAGACTTCGACCATGACACTATCCCCATCACCTTCACCACCTATATCACTTGCACCACCTCTGCAGGGGAGCGCCTTGCGAGGTGCACGGCCCTACACCGCACATTCAACCACCTTTATAACCACCATCATCTGGGTGTCTATCCCACAAATCAAGAAATCAGGATGGCATCCTACCAGGCTCTCAATTGATGAAGTTACTGCCGCATACACACCGTCATAAAAAAACAAAACTCTTCCACCACTACCACCATCTCTATCCATACCACCACCTGTTGACCGTAGGGATGATATTCCCGAGTCTGAGCAGCCTCCCCGTAAGAGGTTGCATTTATCCACTCTAGGCTCCAGATATGAGATCGGAGAGAGTGTCCATGCTAGACTCTTTCAGAGGTCAAGGGTAGTTATGGGTTTGTTAGCACCGGGTAGATTACTAAGGTGAGGCGACAGGGGATTAGAGATGTTGGGTACGGGATTAGGGATACTTAGGTAAATCCGGCAGAGGCAGTTCAGAGATAGCACCTATGACCGTGGGAGAGGTCAACACTAGGGTCGTAGGACTTGCTGAGCTCTATGAGCGGGATACACAGGTCTTGTATGACCCTACTAGAGGGATGCCCTGGATAGTAGGTCTGTATATCACAGCGAGTCAGATGAACTCGCTGCGGTAGACTTACTTATGGGGGATAAGGATGACTCTCCAGGAGACCAGTGGATGTGGAGGAAGAGGCCGATGCCATTCTCGAGAGGCTTGGGTTAATTCGATAGGATTGTGTCAGACGACTCTCAGGTGCTTCAGACCCATCGTGATCATGTGTTGCACATTGAGATTATCTCCAGGAACACTGACCACCGCTTAAGCTGTAGAGTACTCTATTCAGACACAGCCCCAGGTACACGTGACTCGGCTTTCTATGCAGCAGACTGAGTTAGCATCGACTTCGGAGAGGACTGTCGTTGGCGCAGGCCAGATGGACAGAGACTCTCCGAGTCATCAGAGATATGAGGCGAGAGATGAGTGACATGCAGGCTGAGTTGCTAGCACTGCGTGAGCAGCGGAGGACAGTTGGACAGTCGGGACCAGAGGCTAGGATTCCAGATCACCAGGAGGCTTTCTGGGAGCCGATAGTCACATTTAGTGATTTATGTTATCGTATCTGGCTAGGTCATTGTACAGGCATGCTAAGTATTAGGGGTTTTCCCCCGCTAGCATAGCCTTAGATCTTTTGTATTGTACTATGTGTATTTAAACGACTATTTCATGTAAAATTTTCAAAGTTATGAATGAAATGGATGTGTTACTTTGTACTATATACTTCTCTTGTGTTGATTATCTCATCTATATATTATTATATTCTGTCATATAACCTCATGTTTTGTCTTTTGTGATCTAGACAAATCATGGCACCTACAACCAGAGGAGGACCAAATACCCCTATCAATAACACCAACCCAAACAACATGACCCCCGAATCCATCCAAGCAATGATCGACACCAAGTCTTTTTGCGAAAGCCACCTAATGAGATGGAAGTCACAGTTCGCACGGGGACAACCGAAGGAACGTGCAAACCGCGCGCCCTTGTTTTTACGCTGATTTCATGAAGTGCCAACCTTTGAACTTCAAAGGGGCTGAAGGCGTAGTCGGTTTAACTCGATGGATTGAAAAGATGGAATCAGTTTTCCATATCAGTGGTTGTGCTGTTGAAAACCAAGTAAAGTTTGCCACCTGCACTCTGTTAGGTGCTGCTTTGACTTGGTGGAAAGGTCAGATAAGGACCTTAGGTCACAGAGGCATTACAAGACTTGGGATGTACTCAAGCGAAAGATGACAAACAAGTACTGTCCGCAAGGCGAGATCAAGAAGCTAGAGATTGAGCTGTGGAACCTGAAGGTCAAGGGGAACGATGTTCCAGCATACACTGAACGTTTCCAAGAGTTAACCTTGATATGTACCAAGTTCGTTGCCAATGAAACAGAGAAGGTTGACAAGTATATCAGTGGACTTCCTGACAACATTTATGGGAATGTCAAATCTGCCAGACCCAAGACATTGGATGAGACTATTGAGTTGGCCAATGACTTGATGGGACACAGAAACTCCGCCTTACGCCGGAAAGGCATTTGACAACAAAAGGAAGGTTGTTGATTCATCCAGAAACAACCATGGTCACCAACAGCAACCCTTCAAATGGCAGAATGTCGCCAAAGTCTACAACCATGGGGACGGGCGAAAGATGCTTATGGTGGGATTCCTTGCCCAATGCAAAAGTGCCATCTCCACCACAATGGCCCGTGCAACCAGAGGTGCCACAAGTGCAACAAGATAGGGCACTTTGCTCGCGATTGTAGAAATACTGGCAACGCAAATGTTGCTAACACTCAGAAGGGCAATGGGGCAACTCCCAAAGGAAATGGTTGTTTTGAGTGTGGAGCATCAGGACACTTCAGGAGGGATTGCCCAAAACTGAAGAATAAAGATGGAGGGAATGGGAATGCACAGGTTGGGTTTTTGCAGTTGGGATGCCGAAACAGGGGGAAATGCACCAGGAAACCCCTGATGCAAATGTCGTCACGGTACGTTACTCTCTAAATAACCAACTATGCATCTATCTTATTCGAACTGGTGCCGATAGGAAGTTTTTTATATCCACTGCATTTTGTTCCTTGATAATCATCCCCCAACTTCATTAGAAAAACTGTTATGATGTAGAATTAGTCCGATGGGATATTAGTCCATGATGACACAATTATACGAGGTTGCCACCTTATAATTCTTAGACCTCCGTTCTATTAGTTCTATTGCCAGTAGAAATTGGGTAGTGTTCGATGTCATTATCGGTATGGGACTGGTACGAAAGGATGTCACGTGTGATAGTGTGCGTGAGAAAATCGTTCAAGTTTCCCTAGGGAATGAAATCTTTGAAGTTTTGCTCGGAAACGAATAGTAGCATCGGAGAGAATCCCGGTTGACAGTTATCTCATGTTCAAAAGCTCAAGTGTACATGGCCAAGGGTTGCCAGTCTTTTTAGCACAGATATCCGACAAGAAAGAGGGAGGATAAGGTCGTTATCGTCTTCATCGATGATATACTTATTTTATTCAAAAGACGAAAGAGAGCATGAGAACACCTTAAGCAATTTGATTGATTAATATGGAGGAGTATTTGTATGCAAAGTTTTCAAAATGTGAATTTTGGATTCCGAAGGTACAATTTCTCAGACATGTCATTGATAGTAGAGGCATTACTTGTGGACCGGCCAAGTGAGTCTATCAGGATTGGCATCTCAAAGTCACCAACGGAGAATTCCGCCATTTCTAGGTCTTGCTGGTTACTATCGAAGGTTCATTGAAGGGATTTTGAGATTGTTAAGTCACTGACGAAACATTACTCAGAAGGAATCATGTTCGATTGGGAGAAAAGGAAGAGGAACGCCTTTCCAGTTGATAAAGCAGAGCTGTGCAGTGCCAATTCTGGCTTTACCTGAAGGGAGACGAAGCACTTTGTGGTATACTGGATGCGTCACACAATGGTTAGGTACGGTGTTATGCAACGAGAGAAGGTCATTGCCTTATGCTTCTCGACGTTAAAGGTTCAAGAGAGACTCACCACTAATGATTGGAGCTTGGATCGTAGTGTTTGCCCTAAAGATATGGAGACACTATCTCAACGGAAACCAATTGCTACCCGTTTTCTCCGACCATAAAAGCTACAACACATTCTCGATTAAGAAGGAGCTTAACATGAGGGGCAACGCCGTTGGCCTAGAATTTCTGAGTGACTACGACTGTGATATTCGTTTATTCATCAGGATAAAGCAAACGTGTGCCGTGCGCGAGCCGTAAAAACGGATGAGCCATTGCGGCGTTCGAGCCTTGTTATGTCCAATGGTTTGGAACCTTACCCAAAAACGAATTACTTGAAGCTCAGATCGAAGCCCAGAAACCGGGAGAACACTCGTAAATGTAGCGTAGGAGGTATTGCATCCGAAGGGAATCATCCCAAGGAAAGAATGGAACACGTGCCGATGGGACTCTTATGCTTACACAGCAGGAGTTGGATACCTTGCATGGAGGACTTAGATCGTGATTAGCACTGGAATACCATACAAGTCGAAATATTCTATCCATCCCGGTTTCAAAAAGATGTACCAGATGTGAAGAAATTATTTGGTGGCCTCACACATGTAGGGCGGAACATCGGCCACGTTTGTAGCAAATGCTTGGACATGTGCAAGGGTCAGGCCGAACTTCACTAGGCCATCAGTGATTGATAGTACAACAGAAATACCCGAGTGGAAGTGGTGATAATATAACGAATGGATTTTTATCACCAAACTTCCTAGGTCGTCACAAGGTTTCGACACCATCTGGGTGATTGTGGATCGACTTACAAAATCTGCTCACTTTTTACCAATACGGGAGAATGATCCGTTGGATAAATTGGCGAGGTTGTACTTGAACAGGATAGTGGCAAGACATGGGATACCTGCCTCAATTATCTGTGATCGTGATGGAAGATTCACTTCAAATTTCTAGAGATCATTTCAAAAAGCTTTGGGTACGGATATTAGCATGAGCACTGCGTATCATCCAGAAACTGACGGCCAGAGCGAGAGGACCATTCAAACTCTCGAGGACATGCTACGTGCCTGCGTGATCGATTTTGGCAAAGGCTGGGTTAAGCATTTGCCATTGGCCGAGTTTTCATACAACAACAGTTATCACGCTAGCATAAAGGCCGCCCCTTATGAGGCACTGTATGGTCGAAAATGCCGATCACCAGTATGCTGGGCCGAGGTTGGGGAAGCCCAACTGACTGGTCCGGAATTAATCCAAGAAACAACGGAAAAGATCGTCCTGATCAAGCAAAGGATGCAAGCGGCACAGGATCGACAAAAGAGCTACGCTGATCGGAAGCGAAAGCCGATGGAGTTCGAAGTTGGAGACAGAGTTATGCTCAAGGTCTCACCTTGGAAAGGAGTCGTACGGTTCGGTAAGCGGGGCAAGCTGAACCCGAGATACGTCGGACCTTTCAAAGTATTAGCAAAAGTTGGAAAGGTTGCCTACAGGCTGGAACTTCCTCAAGAGTTGAGCAGAGTTCACCACACTTTCCATGTATCAAATCTGAAGAAATGTTACGCTGACGAACCAATAGTCATGCCGTTAGAAGGAATTCATGTTGACGATAAGCTCCAGTTTGTGGAAGAGCCCGTTGAAATCATGGAACGGGAGATCAAACGATTGAAGCGGAGCCGGATACCATTGGTTAAGGTTCGCTGGAACTCTAGGCGGGGCCCTGAGTTCACCTGGGAACGTGAAGATTCGTTCAAACAAAAATACCCACAACTCTTCACAAACCGGGCTTCGTCATCCACTACAAGGTCTTAAGCTTTGAGGACAAAGCTCTTTTAACGGGTGGAGACTGTAACATTTCTCATTTTTCATGTCTTTGTACGACTCTATTAATGATCATTATTGTTTTAGTCCGATACGCGTTTACTTTTAATATTTACTTTTAAGCTAAATCGCGTAGACTAAAAATAATCAATGAATGTAAACGGTCATCAAATAAATTAAAGTTTACATCAACCAAGTAAGGAATAATTATTAAAGAGATAATTATGTGCCTTGCGTATTTTATTTTTATTGGTCACGTAAAAGGGTTACGTTTCGCGATAAAATACATTTGGACGCACCCCGGAAATACCTAGACTTACCTAGACTCAAACTAATACCCACTTATAACCCTTAAACACAAAAACTATCAATCTCTTGTATAAATAAGCCATGTGGCCGGTTACTCACACAAATACAACAAGCAAATCCCCTAATGATCTTTAAAGGTACATGTACAAGCTCTATATAATTAAGAATGGTACTTAATGTTCCTAGTAACTAATACCTAGTGGTTAATGACCAAATTAGTTGGTCCTTTTCCTTGGATACCCGGTCACGACATACATATACACATAAACTATAAGATTTCAAGATCCTAACAAATCATGTACCAAAATCCCCTCATTAAAACTTGTACTAGAGTGGTTTAGCATAAAACCATGAGTGATTAACTAGGAAACTTCAAAACTACCTCCTAGGGGACAAACTTGGTTCGGTGTGGGTTGTCTTTGGAACCAAGAGGAGTAACTAGCAAACTTGCCTATAAATACACACTCACTCTTACCATTTGACACTCTTGTTAACTCACATACACCTCAAACTCTCTCTTTCTTTGTGTTCGAGTCTCAAACCGCCAACAAACATCCACAAGGGGGTATACGAGCTAAGGACTAGCACACTTCACGTCCACTTCTCCATCTTGGAGCTATAGGACCCTTGTAAGTCTCTCGCGATACTGTACACATCATAGTTAAATTGTCTTTTGATTTCTAGACATCATGTCGCGATATCTATGAAACGTACGTACCTATATATGTACACTTTATACTCGTATGGTGCAAGAGACTAATAAGGTGCACGTACCAAGTGATTTAACACGACAAGGACTTAAATGTTTATCCAATACGTAAGCTTGGTCTCCAACATGAACAACATACCCCATACACGATTTTAAAGAAAGCTACACGTGAACACTTTGAATACACGCGACACTAGGACTTAGTAGCGAATATACAAGTTGCACGGACACTTGCATGTAGAACCCGACGCGTGCACAAGTTAAATTCATGACATTTCGTCACTAGGGCCTTTGAAATTATGTAAAGAACAAAGGAAAACAAAAGGGGTGACATTGGGCTTGCGAACCCTACAAATGCACACGGCTTGGGCTTAATAGCCCATGCCCGAACCCCCCACAGGCCCGACAGTGGAGACCACGGTTCATTAATAAGCTCATTCGAGCTTATTTAAGGACTAGGGATGCTTATTAAGGGGCTTAAGGTATTCATAGAACTCGCATGGGCCTTAGGATACATTAGCCTGAGTTTGATAACACGAACGGGTCCTTATCGGGCTTGCCAGCCCAAGAACGGGCCCAAATTAAGCAAATAAGCTCGCAATAAGCTGGGACAGCTTATTGGTGATCTTATGAGTACTCAAGGGGCTTATTGAACCTTAATATGCTTAATGGACCCAAATGGACCCAACGAAACTCTTTCAAACCCCTAACGGGCCTTAACGAGCCTAAGACCGGCCCAATAGAGATGCTTATTAGCTTATTAGCTTAAATTGAATAAGCTGAAATAAAAACAGTTTATTCTGGCTTAATACAAGTTAAAAATGAATTAGTAAAGCCTAAAGACTCGAGAAAGTGAATCGGGCCAAGCTATTAGGCTTACGGGCCCAATAAGCTCGATAAGCTTATTTTTAAGCCGAACAACTTTTATGACCTATTTTAAGGATAAAAAGCAATTTAAAACTGTTTTAAACCTCTTTCGTGGTCAAAATACGAAAACCGAACGTGAAGGGACTAATTCTGCCATTTTCGAAACTTAAATAAAATGTTAAGGTCGTATATTGAAAACTTATAAACTATAAGGACGAATCAAGAAGGCATATCGAGCCAAGCTTTTGGGCTTGCGGGCCCATTAGGTTCGAAATAAGCCATAATAAGCTCCCCGAGCTTATTATAAGCTTAAACAGCCCACGTGAACTTATTATGAACATGTAGACTTGTTAAAACAATAACGGACCTCTAAAAAGCTAAACGGACCTTAACGGGCCCAATAAGGCCCGTTAAGCCAAAATAAGCTTAATAAGCTCGATGAGCTTATTTTTCCACCGAAACACTTTTTGTAAACTTAAACGAGCTTAACGAAGAAAGATGCCACTCGTTGGGATTGATTCGGAGTTTTAAATTGGGAACTTCGCAGTTGTGGGACTAGGAATGTAAATTTTGAAACTTGAAAGGATTAGTTTGTTACTTTTTCGAATTACAATAACTCTTAGGGAACTCATTCTTGCAACATTTTAAGACTTAGGGAGCTAAGTGAAATTATAAGGATCAAGAGCCACTCTTTGTAAACTCAAGGGACTAATTATGTCACTTTTGAAACTAAAAGGGTTTAAAAATATAAAAGGGTATAATTATAAACCTAGGGACTAAAAGGGTAACAACTAGAAACCTAGGGGTATGTTAGTGAACAAAAGTGAAACAAATGAAACACTTAACACGTCGGTCGAACACTAAGATGTTCGGACATCGAACGGCCTAAATAACAAGTTAATAAATAAGTTTTTTTATTATAATGGTTCACGTTTCGCGAGAACCAATCAAAACTATAAATACAATGATCTTGTGTGCCACCGCACAAGTAATAACGGTATATATAAACTTAAAATGGGATTTAGTTATACAAAGGAGTCGTTAGTTTAAATGTGTAAACTAAGACTTGACCGTACTTACTTAGGTACTTAACGGTGATCCACTGTTTACTTGGATATTTGTTACCATTCAGAGAACTACCGGGCTAGGTGAGTTCATAGCCATGCTTACAATATTAAATGATTTACATCCCTTGGGGTGATTACATGCTTTGTTTTACAACTGGACGCAAGTGTACTTTTTATACCATGGATTACGTGTTGCCTGGGTTCCCATAAGCCCATTATGTCCATGATCATGAACTGTTAATGGCATAGATGTGATTGGAATTACATTGTGCGGGCGCGAATGTTATGGATAGATCTATTAGGGATTGACGATCCCCGTTCGGGTGATTAGCTATCACTGGGAACGAACGCATACCATGTCGAATCTGGGATGTTGCAGGGTTAGCACATCATTCACGGACACCTATTGGCAAATCTATATTTGCATTATAATGTCTTATAAAGCTTCGGTGTCATGAGCTTAGGGAACGTAATTACTTTTTATGATGTTTGCATTTGTTGCTTAATCATCCCTTGGAAATCTTGCGGTCCTACAATTGATTTACATAAACCTATGTTCACCAACTTTATGTTGACGTTTTAAGCATGTTTTTCATGTCAATAAGGACGAGGTGCGAGATTACATTGGAGGTCATTTAATTCGAAGAGTCATCATAAGATTTGGAGTCTTATACACTTTAGGGGAAATTGTTATAAAACGTAAAATCTTTATCTTTTTTGTTGAAATACTATTTGAGCCATGAGATTGAGTAAACAAAACAAGTTTTTTTGTTAATCAATGTATCTTTTCAAACGACACGCTTGTAGCGTTCTTGATCTTGTGTTATTGACCCAATAATGTAACGCCTTCGGATATTTCAATATTCCTGCATACTCAGATTTTGAGGGTGTTACAGATTGGTAAAAATTTTCTAATTTCGTGTCATTTTACGACTATTGATGATCGTTATTTATTTTGTCCGATTAGCGTTTACTTTTATTGTTTACTTTTAAAGCTAAACCGCGCTTTCTAGAAAATAAGCAATGAATGTAAACGGTAACCAACCTATATTTAGGTTTACATCAACCGAGTTAAGGAATTTATTTGAGAATAATTATGTACATTGGTATTTTATTTTTTATTTGGATTACGTAGGAAGGTTTCGTTTCGGATAAAATACATTTATGGACGCACCCCGGCAATACCTTAGACGTTACCTAGACTCAAACTAACACCACTTTAAAATGCTAAACAAAAACTTAATAAGTCTGTGTTATATCACTTTAATGCCAAATGTGACGAGTAATGCATAAAATTGTCCCTGTGGAATCATTAGCTAGCTAATCTCCCTAATTAATCCTAAATGGTACATGTAATTATACTAGGTTAATTAATGTTGTGTACTAATGTTCCCCTAGTAATCTTGGCCCTTGGGTAATAACCCATTTCCTTCCTTTGACCTCTAGTGCCGCCACTAGCAAGAAGAGAACCAAACAAACCAAAGGGAACTCCCAATATCTAGTAACATCTTGTAAATACCTAGATAATTAAAGTTTTGTATTATAGTGGTAGCAAAAACCTTTGAGTGATTAATAGAAGCCCTAAAATCCGCCCTAGCTCGGTTTCGTTTTATTTTCGTGATAGGAGGTTAACAAGGCTTAGAGCCTATAATACACATTACAACTCACATAATTACATTTTCTTAACCATTAAACTCTCTCAAGTAATAACTCTCTTCATTTACCCTTATTTCATTCGGCTTATCTCATAACCGAACCATACACGGCACAACTCATTCTAAGGTGGCAAGGTACGTTTAAGATCGCATATAAGGGTGTTAAGAGAAGCTTACGAGTCTTGGAGCTTGGGATTTCACGCGTTTGAGGTGCAAACGATTCGGGTTGTGCTTCATAATTCACGAATAAGGCCCTAAGACCTTTGTAAGTCACTCTATGTCCCCTACGTGGTCCTTCATATTCATTACCGTTAATCTATTTCTAGTTTTCGCGTATAGTTCGAGTTTAAAACTCAAAGGTTACGTGAAACATGCATGGTTCGACCCATGCATGGTTCACGCACACTTTCATGTCACAAAACCACCTTGTGTGGTACCATGCACTATAACTACACGTAAACTAGTGTGTACTCACGACATGAGGGTATGGAAACACATATTTGATAATAAGGAACGTGGCATGTCGCGGGTCACGAGTAGAAAGTGTTACACACATTGTTTTGGGTGCTAGACAATTTAGCGAACCATATAACACGCTAATGAAACCATTCGGGCCTCACTAGAACTCCTATCGGGTTTTCTATCGAGCCCAACGCGAGCCCAATACGAACGCATAAGCCACAATAAGCTAAGCAGCTTATTCGTGTGCTTATACACGGCTTATTGAGCTTAAAATGAAACTAAGAACCTAAATGGACCCTTTGACAAGTCGTTGAGCCAAGCGAACCCCTAACGGGCCTCTAACCGAGCCCGACAAGGCATCAGGGGTTAATTAATAAGCCGCAGCTTATTAATAAGCCACTCAGGCTTAATATAAAGGGGAGTGTCCATGTTGTTCATATGGGGCCTTTACTTCATTAGAAACCCAAACGCACCCTTAATGGGCCTCCTAGCCCATTAACGAGCCCTAAATGAGCAAATAAGCTCACAATAAGCTTTAACAGCTTATTGGTGATCTTATGGGGGCTTAATAAGCTCAACGGACTTAAGTATACTTAATGGACCAAGCCCCGACCTCTAGGACTCATTCGGGTTCACACCCGGCCCAATAGGCCTAAGAATGAGCTTATTAGCTTATCGGATAAGCTACATAAGCAACGAACCTCCTAAGGGCTTATTGAACCGTCATTGTGCTAATGGACCGAATTTAAACCCAACAAAACACTCTAAACCCTTCAACGGGCCCGAGACCGGCCCATAGAGTTGCTTTTCAGCTATATCAGCTTATTTGGAATAAGCTGAAAAGAAAAACAGTTGTTCGGGCTTTGTAACTAGTTAGGGAAAAGCACTAGGTAAAAGCTTAAGAACCCCAGAAGGCACATCGAGCCAGCTTTGGGCTTGCGGGGTCCCATTAGGTTCGAAAATAAGCCATAATAAGCTCCGAGCGCTATTATAAGTTTAAAACAGCCCAAGTGAACTTATTACTGAACTGTAGACTTGTTAAAACAATAACGGACCTCAAAAAGCTATACGGACCTTATACGGGCAGCCAAAATAAGCTTAATAAGCTCGATGAGCTTATTTTTCCACCGAAACACTTTTTGTAAACTTAAACGAGCTTAACGAAGAAAGATGCCACTCGTTGGGATTGATTCGGAGTTAAAATGGAACTTTCGCAAGTCGAGGGACTAGGAATGGAAATTTCAAAACTTGGATAGGTTTAGTTTTGTTACCTTTTTGAATTACAATAAACTCTAGGGACATTCTTGCAACATGCTAAGGACTTAGGGGGACGCTAAGTGAAATTATAAGGATCAAGAGCTACTCTTTTCGTAAACTCAAGGGAACTTTATGTTCACTTTTGAAACTAAAGGGTTTAAAAATTATAAAAGGGTATATTATAAAACCTAGGGACTAAAAGGGTAACAAACGAGAAAACTAAGGGTATGTTAGTAACCACAAAGTGAAACAAATGAAACATTAAAACGTAGGTCGTACACTAAGATGTTGGACATCGAACGGCCTAAGTAACAAGTTAATAAATAAGGTATTTATTAAATAATGATTTCACTTTTTTCGAGAACCATCGAAAACTATAAATACAATGATCGTGATTGTGTCACCAAACAAGGGATAACGGTATATATAAACTTTAAAAATGGGATTTTGTTTATACAATGAGTCTTAGTTTAAATGTATAATACTAAGGGACTTGACAGTACTTATTAGGTACTTAAGGTGTGATCCATCTTACCTACTTGAAGATATTTGTTACTATTCAGAGGAACTACCGGCTAAGGTGAGTTCATAGCCCCATGCTTTCAATTATTTAAATGATTTACTTCCTTGGGGTGATTACATGATTTGTTTTAAAACTGGACGCAAAGTGTACATTTTATACCATGATTACGTGTTGCCTGAGTTCCATAACCATTTATGTCTTTGATCTTGACTGTTTAAGTGCCATAGATGTGATTGGGAATTACATTGTGCGGGCGAGAATGTTATGGATAGATCTATTAGGATTGACATCCCCGTTCGGGTGATTAGCTATCACTGGGAAAACGATCGACATACCATGTCGATCTGGGATTTTGACAGGGTTTATCACATCATTCCGGGACACATTGGCAAATTTATTAATTGTATTCTTACATGTCTGCTTCGTGTATGAGCTTAGGAAACGTAATTACTTTTTATGATGTTTGCATCTGTTGCTTAATCATACACTTGGAAATCTTGCGGTCCTACAATTGATTTACATAAACCTATGAATTCACCAACTTTATGTTGACGTTTTAAGCATGTTTTTCAGGTCAATAAGGCACGAGGTGCGATGATACATTGGGAGTCAATAAATGAAGAGTCAACCCTTAAGATTTGGGGTCTTATTACACTTTAGGGACAATTGTTATAACCGAGAATCTTTAATCTATTTTGTTGAAAAAAACCCCCCCACCCATTTGAGCCATGAGATTGTGTAACAAACAAGTATTTTGTTAATCCAATGTATCTTTTTCAAACGACACGCTTAGTAGTCGTTTCTCCTGATCTTGGTTAATTGACAATAATGTAACGCTTCGGTTATTCAACCATCGCTGCATACTCAGATTTGAGGGTGTTACAGATTGGTATCAGAGCCAAGGTTATAGAGAACCAGGTCAAAAGTTTTTGTCTGGACTATAACCATTTTCAAAACTGTTTTCACAAATGGGATTTGTGAGGGACATACATGCATTACTTGTTCACTTCTAGCGCATATATATTCATATGACATGCATTGCTAAAGCATTAGTAGGGTACTAAGTGCTTACATGATTGATATACGTGTATATAAAATACTATTTAATAAAAACGTATATTACTATAAGAGCTTTATTATTAAAGCCTTACAAACATATCTTATCGATTTTTCTTATAAGTAATACTTATGTAAGTTATTTTACTTTTTGCAGTAACCATGTCTTCAGCGACGTCTGATGTTACCTACACTTCCGTCTACTCCGACTCTGAGCCCGGCAGGGCTTTCTGGGCAGCCGATTATGAGGAGGTATCGGAGGGAGACATTCCACGGGTTATCGTACTAGGATACGACGGACTTCCGCTACAGCCAGTAGCCCCACCGTCACCAGGATTACCCATACTAGGTCACAGATACTACACAGTTCCTCAGGACGTGGATGAGCGTGGGCCTTATGTTCATACAGGCGCATGACCTGACTACGTAACGGGCCTATATTACACGAGTTACATACCCTTAGAGGATGACCATGAGTTTCCGGCTGAGGAACAGCCATTACCACCTATTGATTCACCTACTACTGAGTCACCCGGATATGTTACTGAGTCGGATCCCGAGGAGGATCCGGAGGAGTACGAGGATGATAAGACAGAGGATGGACCGGTTGACTATCCTATGGACGGGGGAGATGATGGATATGATGGAGATGATGATGACGACGACTCATCTGGGGATGACGCCAGAGACGAGGATGAGGACGAGGAGGATGATGAGGACGAGGAGGAGGAGGAGGAGCACTTTAGCTCGGCGTGACTCTACGTGTACCTGTAATGGTGATTCCCACCTGAGGAACAGAGCCTTATGCCACCACACTCTAAGATATTACCTTTGGAGCTTTGGATTTCCATCCGACCCCAGAAGTCCAGATCCATTCACCAGAGGTCACGGGTCGAGAGACTTCTGGCCATGACTACTCCATCACCATCACCACCTATCTCACTATCACCACCCTCTGCAGGGGAGCGCCTTGCTAGGTGCATGGCTCCACCTGCACATTCACCACCTTTACCACCATCATCTGGGTGTCTAACCCAAAACCAGGCACTCAGGATAGATCACCCAGGCTCTCATTGTGTTTTTTTTTTTATTTTTTTACAGTTACTGCCGCATTACCATCACCTTCACTACCACCACTACCACCATCTCTATCATACCATCACCTGTTGACCGAAGGATGATATTCCCGAGTCTGAGCAGCTCCCTGCAATGAGGTTGCATTTATGTCCATATATGCTCAGAGGTGGTATGAGATCGGAGAGAGTTCCACTGCTAGACCTACCAGAGGTCAAGGGATAGATTATGGGTTTGTTAGCACGGTAGATGCTGAGGAGAGGCGACAGGGGATTATAGATGTGGATCGGGTTAGGGATACTTTGGGTAGATCCGGCTAGGGCAGTTCCAGAGATAGCACCTATGACCGTGGGAGAGGTCAATACTAGGGTTATAGAGCTTGCAGAGCTCCATGAGCATGATACACAGGACTTGTATGCTTTACTAGAGGATGCTTAGGATAGTAGGTCTTGTATATCACAGCGAGTCGATATGGACTCGCAGTGGGTCGATTTACTTATGGGGGATAGGATGACTCTCCAGGAAACAGTATGGATGGTGGAGGAGGAGGCCTATGCTTCCCGAGAGGCTTGGGCTCACTCGATAGGATTGAGTTAGGCGACTCATCAGGAGCTTCAGACCCATCGTGATCATGTGTATGCACACGAGACCCATCTCCAGGCTCATCAGACACAGCTACAGCTGTAGAGTACTCTCATTCAAACACAGCATCAGGTACATAAGACTCGCTTTCAGATGCAGCAGGCCGAGTTAGCAGCGCTTCGAGAGACTGACTGTAGGCGTCATAACCAGATGGTAGAGACTCTCCGAGTCATTAGAGACATGAGGCGAGAGATGAGGGACATGCAGGCCGAGTTGTTAGCACTGCGAGAGCAGCAGAGGAGAGCTGAACAGCCAGGACCAGAGGCTAGGATTCCAGATCACCAAGATGCTTCTGGGGATGTCGACAGTCACATCTAGTGATTTATGTTATTGTATCTTGCTAGGTCATTGTACAGGCATGTTAAGTATTAGGGGTTTTCCCCGCTAGCATAGCCTTAGATCTTTTGTATTGTATTATGTGTACTCCGACAACTATTTCATGTAAAATTTTCAAAGTTATGAATGAAATGGATGTGTTACTTTGTACTATATACCTCTCTTGTGTTGATTATCTCATCTATACATTATTATATTCTGTCATATAACCTCATGTTTTGTCTTTTGTGATCTAGACAAATCATGGCACCTACAACCAGAAGAGGACCAAATACCCCTGTTAACAACACCAACCCAAACAACATGACTCCAGAATCCATCCAAGCAATGATTGACCAAGCTCTTTTGCGAAACTCCACCAATGGAGATGGAAGCCACAATTCGCATGGGGATAACCGAAGGAACATGCAAACTGCGTGCCCTTGTTTTTACGCTGACTTCATGAAGTGTCAACCTTTGAACTTCAAGGGGACTGAAGGCGTGGTCGGTTTAACTCGGTGGATTGAAAAGATGGAGTCAGTTTTCAATATCAGTGGTTGTGCTATTGAGAATCAAGTAAAGTTTGCCACCTGCACTCTGTTAGGTGCTGCTTTGACTTGGTGGAATGGTCAGATAAGAACCTTAGGTCCAGAGGCATATGCAATGACTTGGGAAGTACTCAAGAAAAAGATGACGGACAAGTATTGTCCGCAGGGTGAAATCAAGAAATTAGAAATCGAGCTGTGGAACCTAAAGGTCAAGGGAAACGATGTTCCAGCATATACTGAACGTTTCCAAGAGTTAACCCTGATATGTACCAAGTTTGTTGCCAACAAAACCGAGAAGGTTGACAAGTACATCAGTGGACTTCCTGACAACATTTATGGGAACGTCAAGTCTGCCAGACCCAAGACATTGGATGAGACTATTGAGTTGGCCAATGACTTGATGGATCAGAAACTCCGCACCTACGCGGAAAGACAATCTGACAACAAGAGGAAGGCTGATGATTCATCCAGAAACAACCATGGTCACCAGCAACAACCCTTCAAGAGGCAAAATGCAGCCAAGGTCTACAATATGGGGACAGGCGAAAGGAAGCCGTATGGGGGATCTTTGCCCAAATGCACCAAGTGCCATCTTCACCACAATGGCCCGTGCACCCAGAGGTGCCACAAGTGCAACAAAATAGGGCACTTTGCTCGCGATTGCAGTACTGGTAATACAAATGTTGCTAATACTTAGAAGGGCAATGGGGTAGCTCCCAAAGGAAATGGTTGTTTTGAGTGTGGAGCACCAGGGCATTTCAAGAGAGATTGCCCTAAACTGAAGAATAAAGATGGAGGGAATGGGAATGCACAAGGCTGGGTTTATGCAGTTGGGAATGCAGAAAAGAGAGGAAACGCATCGGGAAACCCGGATGCCAATGTCGTCACGGGTACGTTCCTCTTAAATAACCACTATGCATCTATCTTATTCGACACTGGTGCCGATAGAAGCTTTATATCCACTGCATTTAGTTCCTTGATAAACATCGCCCCAACTCCATTAGAAAATTGTTATGATGTCGAATTAGCTGATGGGAAATTAGTCGGGATAGACACTATTATACGAGGTTGCACTTTAAATTTCTTAGACCATCCGTTCAACATAGATCTAATGCCCGTAGAACTGGGTAGTTTCGATATCATTATCGGTATGGACTGGTTAAGAAGATGTCACGCCGTGATCGTGTGCGATGAGAAACTCGTTCAAGTTCCTTACGGGAATGAAACGTTGACTTTTTGTGGCAACGAAAGTAGCAATGGGAGAGAATCTCGGTTGACAGTTATATCATGTTCAAAAGCTCAAGAGTACATGGCAAAAGGATGCCAAGTCTTTTTGGCACAGATATCCGCCAAGAAAGAGGAGGACAAGTCGGAAGGAAAACAAATAAAGGACGTACCAATCGTCTGAGATTTTTCCGAAGTATTTCCCGAGGACTTGCCAGGTCTTCCTCCAGCTCGACCAGTGGAATTCCAAATCGACTTAATTCCAGGAGCCGCACCCGTAGCTCGAGCACCGTATCGATTGGCTCCATCCGAAATGAAGGAATTATCAGAACAATTACAAGAACTTTCTGACAAAGGATTCATAAGGCCTAGTTCCTCACCTTGGGGAGCCCCGGTCTTATTTGTCAAAAAGAAGGATGGGTCGTTCAGGATGTGCATCGACTACCGTGAGTTAAATAAACTGACAGTAAAGAATCGTTATCCACTCCCGAGGATCGACGATTTGTTTGATCAACTTCAAGGATCCAGTATTTATTCGAAGATAGATCTGAGATCAGGATATCACCAGCTTAGAGTACGAGAACAAGACATTCCAAAGACGGCATTCCGAACTCGGTATGGTCATTACGAGTTCCAGGTTATGCCATTCGGACTGACAAACGCACCTGCGGTATTCATGGACCTCATGAACCGAGTGTGCAAGCCTTACTTGGATAAATTCGTAATTGTCTTCATCGATGACATACTTATTTATTCAAAGGACGAGAAAGAGCACGAAGAACATCTTAAGGCAATTTTGGAATTGCTTAAGAAGGAGCAGTTGTATGCTAAGTTTTCAAAATGTGAATTTTGGATCCCGAAGGTACAATTTCTCGGACACGTCATAGATAGCAGAGGCATACATGTGGATCCAGCCAAGATAGAATCTATCAAAGATTGGGCGTCTCCCAAGACACCAACGGAGATCCGCCAATTTTTAGGTCTTGCTGGTTACTATCGAAGATTCATCGAAGGATTTTCAAAGATTGCTAAGTCAATGACGAAACTTACTCAGAAAGGAATCAAGTTCGACTTGGATGAAGGGAAGAGAACGCTTTTCAGTTAATAAAGCAGAAGTTGTGCAGTGCACCAATTCTGGCTTTACCTGAGGGGAGCGAAGACTTTGTGGTCTACTGTGATGCGTCACACAAGGGTTTAGGTGTTGTACTAATGCAGAGAGAGAAGGTGATTGCCTATGCTTCTCGACAACTAAAAGTTCACGAGAAGAACTACACCACTCATGATTTAGAACTTGGGTCGGTAGTGTTTGCCCTAAAGATATGGAGACACTATCTATACGGAACCAGATGCACCGTGTTCACCGACCATAAAAGCCTACAACACATTCTCGATCAGAAGGAGCTTAACATAAGGCAGCGCCGCTGGTTAGAATTGCTAAGTGATTACGATTGCGACATTCGTTATTATCCATGAAAGGCAAACGTAGTGGCCGATGCGTTGAGCCGTAAGGAACGGATTAAGCCATTGCGGGTTCGAGTCTTAGTTATGACAATTGGCTTGGATCTTCCCAAACGAATACTAGAAGCTCAGATCGAAGCCCATAAACCAAAAAACCTCATGAATGAAGACGTAGGCGGTATAATCCGAAGGGATATACCCAAGGAAAGATTGGAACCACGTGCCGATGGAATACTATGTTTACACAGTAGGAGTTGGTTACCTTGCTATGGATACTTAAGATCTGTGATTATGCACGAATCCCACAAGTCGAAATATTCTATCCATCTCGGTTCCGAAAAGATGTACCAAGATGTGAAGAAACTATACTGGTGGCCAAACATGAAGGCAAACATCGCCACCTATGTTAGTAAGTGCCTGACATGTGCAAGGGTCATGACCGAACATCAAAGGCCATCGGGATTGCTAGTACAACCTGAGATACCCGAATAGAAGTGGGATAATATCACGATGGATTTTATCACCAAGCTTCCTAAGTCGTCGCAAGGTTTTGACACCATCTGGGTGATTGTGGATCGACTTACCAAATCTGCTCATTTCTTGCAAATAAGGGAAAATGATCCATTAGACAAATTGGTAAGGTTGTACTTGAACAAGATAGTGGCAAGACACGGGATACCTGCCTCGATTATCTGTGATCGTGATGGAAGATTTACTTTAAATTTTTGGAGATCATTTCAGAAAGCTTTGGGTACAAATATTAGTATGAGCACTGCGTATCATCCAGAAACTGACGGCCAGAGCGAGAGAACCATTCAAACTCTCGAGGACATGCTACGTGCTTGCGTGATCGATTTTGGCAAAGGCTGGGTTAAACATTTGCCATTGGCCGAGTTTTCATACAACAACAGTTATCACGCTAGCATAAAGGCCGCCCCTTATGAGGCACTGTATGGTCGAAAATGTCGATCACCGGTGTGCTGGGCCGAGGTTGGGGAAGCCCAACTGACTGGTCCGGAATTAATCCAAGAAACAACGGAAAAGATCGTCCTGATCAAGCAAAGGATGCAAGCTGCTCAGGATCGACAAAAGAGCTATGCCGATCGGAAGCGAAAGCCGATGGAGTTCGAGGTTAGGGACAGGGTTATGCTCAAGGTCTCACCTTGGAAAGGGGTCGTACGGTTCGGTAAGCGGGGCAAGCTGAACCCGAGATATGTTGGACCTTTTAGGGTGTTAGCCAAAGTTGGGAAAGTTGCCTATAGGCTGGAACTTCCTCAAGAGTTGAGCAGAGTTCACCATACTTTCCATGTGTCTAATCTGAAGAAATGTTACGTTGACGAACCTTTAGTCATGCCGTTAGAAGGAATTCATGTTGACGATAAGCTCCAGTTTGTGGAAGAGCCCGTTGAAATCATGGAACGGGAGATCAAACGATTGAAGCGAAGCCGGATACCATTGGTTAAGGTTCGCTGGAACTCTAGGCGGGGCCCTGAGTTCACCTGGGAACGTGAAGATTCGTTCAAACAAAAATACCCACAACTCTTCACAAACCGGACTTCGTCATCCACTACGAGGTCTTAAGCTTTGAGGACAAAGCTCTTTTAACGGGTGGAGACTGTAACATTTCTCAATTTCAGGTCATTTTACGACTCCTATTAAATTGTCACTATTTATTTTTATCCGATACGCGTTTACTTTTAATTTTGCTTTAGAGCTAAATCGCATAGACTATAAATAACCATTTAATGTAAACGGCCATCAAATAAATTAAGGTCCACATCCACCAAGTAATAAATATTTATTAAGAAGATAATTATTAACTTTGTGTGTTTTATTTTTATTGGTCACGTAAAAGGGTTACGTTTCGTAATAAAATACATTTGGACATATCCCGGAAATACCTAGACTTACCTAGACTAAAACCAATACCCACTTTGAAACCTTAAACACAAAAATTAAATCAATTTTGTATATGTGACCCACTAAGGGCCGGTTACACACACAAACACACCTAGAAAATCTCCTAATGATCCTCACAAGTACTTGTACATCTCCTAGTTAATTAATATGTGTCCTTAATGTCTCCACTAACCCATTACACATTGGATAATAACCAATGAACCCTCCCTTACCCCTTTAGGTCACGACAACATGCATGTATTAGTACAAATCCTTAAGATTTCTAGTATCTAACCAAATCTTGTACAAGCATACTCTAATTAAGACATGTACTTGAGTGGTTTAACAAAACAAGGTGTAGTTAACTAGAAACTTCAAAAACCACCTCCTAAGGCACGATTTTGGTTCAGTTTGGTTTGTTTGTGAAACTAGGAGAGTTAACTAGCTCTTTGGCTATAAATATACACTCACACTTAACACTTAACACTCTTACAACTCACATTCACTCAAACCATAATCATATATACTCTCTTCCCTTAGTTTGAGTTTCAAACCGCAAACAAACACCTCCTTTGATCTCATTCGAACCCACAAACATTCCTAGTTGTCATACAAGTTTATAAAGGAGTTTACACGAGCTAGGGCTGGGCATTTACAAAGTATTGAAGCTTAGGATTTGGTTATTGGTCGCGTTTTACACACGTGGATTGCCACATTACTCGCATATACTCAAACAAGGCGCTAGGACCTTTGTAAGTCACATTCAAACTCATGACAATCGTATTATGCATATTCTTTTCGTAATGACTAGCTTATGGGTCAAATGTATGTATGTATAGCGTACTAGCTTGAGAATACGCATGATAAATGAATTAAGGACGCATGATACGTATTATGAATACACTTAACAACTAGTATGGTGGTAGAACCATAAAGGAAACGAGTAACGTGTTTAGTAACAAATAAGGTTTTGAAAACCATCCGTTATGAGAAAACCATACATAAACTCTTAAGAGAAAACACAACACAATGGCTTTGGAAGGTATACACGACTTAAACAATGGGTGGCATGGGTAACACGACTAGTGTATAGGGGCTAACAAACGAAATATAATTGCTAATACTATTTTCGAATCGTAAATATGGTTAGAGAAATCAATGGACCTCTCACGATCCAACATGCCACGTTCAGGCCCAACCGGCCCAACGACCTATTAGTGAAGGATCTCAACTTATAATTAATCTCCCATGAGCTTATCGAGGGCTTATATGTAACATGAACCCATAGGAAAGAATCAAAGGTTTAAGAAAACTTAACGGGCCACAAGCGGGCCCAATAAGGCCGAACAAGCCCAACAGGCCCAACAGTAGGGCCCACGAAGTGGTAATAAGCTCTACGAGCTTATTAAGGTAACCTACGAGCTTATTGAAACTTATATAGGCCCTTATACCCTTTAAAAACCAAACAAACCTTAACGGACCTTGGTACTAATTTTCAGTAAATGGTTGTTGGGCCAACGAGCCCAATAAGCTCAAAATAAGCTCATCCGAGCTTATCAATAAGCCAAACAGCTTAAACAAACTTAAATAAGCTTAACGAATGCATTTGTACTACCAGGACTAACTATAACATTACCAGTAGTAACCATTATGGTACTACCAGTACTAATGACAATATTATTCTACCAGGAGTAACTAATATGCTACCAGTAGTAATGACTATATCTACCAGTAGTAACTATAAAGACCTAAATTTCATTTTTGTAAAGGACTAATTATGTAATTATCAAAACTAAAGGGTTTACAGTGTAAATGTTTATATTTTATAAACCTAGGGACTAAAGTGTAATATCTAGAAGCTTAAGGGTATATTTGTGATCAAAAGTGAATTAATAAAATGCTTAAAGAATCGGTCGAATATTAATATATTCGGACATTAAACGGGTTTAATTTACGACTTAATAGATAAGTATATTTATTAAGAAAGTATATCCATTTTCCCAAGAGCCATCAAACAATTTCAAATACATTAAACATGTACACCACCACACAAGTGATAACAGTATATATAAACTAGCAAATTTATTGTAGTTTATACATTGAGTCTTCAGCCTAAACTTGTAGACTATGACTGGCCGTATTTACTTAGGTATTTGACGGTGTGATTCATACTTGGATATCTATTATCAATTTCCAGAGGACTATTCACTCAGGTGTTCATAGCCCCATGTTTTACAATTATTTAAATGATATACATCCTTGGGGTTAGAACATGCTTTGTTTTACAAATTGGACGCAAGTGTACATTTTATACCATGATTACGTGTTTGCCTGAGTTACCATAACCCATTATATCCATGATCATGAACTATTAATTGCATAGATGTGATTGGGAATTACATTATGTGGGCGCGAATGTTATGGATAGATCTATTAGGGATTGACAATCCCCTTTCGGGTGACTAGCTATCACCGGGAACGAACGCATACCATGTCAAATTTGGGATGTTGCAGGGTTAGCACATCATTCACGGACACTCGTTGGCAAATATAACGTAGTACTTAACGTGTTACCACTACCTACTTTGGAATATTTGTTATCATCAGAGAAACTACCGCTAAAGGTGAGTTCATACCCCATGCTTACAATATTTAAATGATTTACATCCTTGGGGTGAGAACATGGCTTGGTTTTACAAACAGACGCAAGTGTACATTTTATGTCATGATCTACAGGTTTGCCTAAGTTACCATAACCCTTTATCATGATCATTATTCAAAAGCAACAAAGAAACAATCACAAAGATCAACAGCATTGTTTATTTGCCTGTTTTCTATCTCAGAAGGAACCTAAAAAGATTTATGAAGCTCTACAAGATGACAGTTGGGTTCAAGCCATGCAAGAGGAGTTGTTACAGTTTAAGCTACAACAAGTATGGGTGTTTGTAGATTTACCTTATGGAATAAAGGTGATTGGTACTAAATGGGTCTACAGAAATAAAAGAGATGAAAGAGGAGTAGTTGTCAGAAATAAGGTAAGATTGGTGGCCTAAGGGTACACGCAGGAAGAAGGTATTGACTATGATGAGGTTTTTGCTCTTGTGGCAAGAATAGAAGCTATCAGGTTATTTTTAGCCTTTGCCTCATTTATGGGGTTCATAGTATACCAAATGGATGTAAAAAGTTCCTTTCTGTATGGCACTATAGATGAAGAGGTTTATGTCTCACAACCTGCTGGCTTTGTTGATCCTGATCATCCTAAGAAGGTTTATAAGGTGGTCAAAGCTTTGTATGGATTGCATCAAGCTCCTAGAGCATGGTATGCTACTCTATCAACGTTCCTAGAGAAGCATGGATATAAGAGGGGTACGATTGACAAGACTTTATTTATTAAAAGGGACAAGAAGGATATCATGCTGGTTCAAGTGTATGTCGATGATATCATTTTTGGTTCTACCAAAAAGTCTTGGTGTGATGAGTTTGAAGCCTTGATGAAAAGCAGATTTCAGATGAGTTCTATGGGAGAACTCACATTTTTCTTAGGGTTACAAGTCAAACAAAACAAGGCGGGAATCTTCATATCTCAAGACAAGTATGTAGCTGAGATACTCAAAAAATTTGATCTTGTAAATGTGAAAATTGCAATAACCCCCATGGAGACCAAAGTGGCATTGACAAAAGATGAGGAAGCTGTTGATGTGGATGTGCACTTATACAGATCCATGATAGGTTCTCTCATGTATTTAACTGCCTCTAGGCCTGATATAATGTATGCAGTATGTGTTTGTTCTCGTTTTCAGGTCACTCCCAAGACTTCACATCTCAATGCTGTGAAGAGAATCTTTAAGTACCTTAAGGGCAAACCAAATTTGGGCTTATGGTATCCTAGAGAATCACCTTTTGACCTGGAAGCATTCTCTGACAGTGATTATGGTGGGTCCAACCTTGACAGGAAATCCATAACAGGTGGTTGTCAATTTCTTGGACAAAGACTTATCTCATGGCAATGCAAGAAACAGACCATAGTGGCTACTTCTACAACTGAAGCTGAATATGTAGCTGTTGCAAATTGCTGTGGACAAGTATTGTAGAATCAAAATAAACTACTGGACTATGGTTTCAATTTCATGAATACCAAAATCCACATTGATAATGAAAGCACAATCTGCATTGTGAAGAACCCAGTGTATCATTCCAAGACAAAGCACATCGAGATACGCCACCATTTTATAAGAGATTGTTATGAGAAGAAGCTCATTAGTGTGGAGAAAATTCACACAGACTTAAATGTAGCTGACCTATTGACTAAACCTTTTGATGGACCACGGTTTAATTACTTAGTGGTTAGTATTGGGATGATAAACACATAGCTACATTTAAGGGGAGGCTAAATTGTATAGTGTGTATACTTCTGGTAGTTGGTTTAACTAAAATCTGGCTTAAGTAGTATTAATTCTGGTAGTTAATAGCATTAATTCTGGTAGTTAGTAGTATTAATTATGGTAGTTAGTAGTATTAATTCGGGTAGTTAGGTTAAGTTAATTATGTCTATACAAAATCATGCAGCATGTTTTTCTTTGTTTTAGACTAATTCTTGCATGAATAGCATGGATTTGCAGATGTAAGGCAGGTGTAATAAGGTTTTTGTTTTGTCAATCTTCAGTAAATACTTAATTCTGGTTGAAAAAGAGTTAATTCAGGTTGTATCATAATTAATTCTGGTTGACCAAAGTTAAGTCTGGTAGTGTAAAATTTTAATTCTGGTAGGTTATTGTTAGTGTTGGTTGCGGGAAAATTGACTTTTTCTATTTAAACACTGTTTAAATGTTACCGTTACAGATTTTTATGGCTCTTTTGTCGATCAATAGAGAAGCTATATATAGATAAAGTTTGATTTCTCTTTCATACTTATCTTTTTATTGCTATCTCCTCTTCGCAAAGTAAAAATCTTTTTTCTTTTTACAAAGAATATTGTCAACTCTCTCGTTATTAGCATTTACAACCTCATTCTTACCTAAATCCAGATAATTTTCAATTCAAGTCACTACCTTTTATTACTACTTTCGATTAATGGCTCAATTAAAATACTGCGACAAACACAATCAAGTGGGGTTCTTGCGCAAGCCTAATGAAAGTGCAGGGTTTGCAGAGATAGTGGATTTTCTACGAGGTTCCAACCTCAGGTATGCTTTAACTACTAATCCTACTATCTATGATTCCCTAGTTAAACAGTTTTGGCAGACTGCAACTGTCAACACTCTTGCTGATGGGACTCTAGAATTACAGGCAACTATTGATACCATTGTATATATAATCAATGAGGCATCTATTAGGCATAAGCTTCAATTAGCAGATGCTTCAGGGATTACAATGTTGCCAAACAATGAGATTTTTGAGGGGATGGGGCATATGGGGTATCCTACAGACGGATATTTTACCTTTTGGAAAAGCTTTTTTACACCCCAATGGAGATTCTTAGTCCACCATATTTTGCATTGTTTAAGCTCTAAAAGTGGTGGATGAGATCAATTTGGTAGCAATATTGCTACTGCTTTGATTTGTCTTTCTACTGGCAGAGTTTATAATTTTTCAAAACTCATTTTTGATGGCACGGTGGCAAACTTAAAAAGCAAAAAAAAGTTTTTGATGTATCCTCGTTTCCTGCAACTAATTTTGGAAATTCAAACGGAAAACAAACACCCTTATCTAGCTGTGACCCTGACCAAAAAGATTTTTGGGAATATGAAAAGGGTTTTTAAAGGGGCACCAAGACCTTTGTTGCCTGCTATGATGCTTGTTGCTACTACTAATCCAAATGCAGGTCAAGCACATCATGATGTCGCTCCATCTCAACCATCATCAGGTACCACCAACACCACCTACCACACAACCTATACCATCTGAAGCCATAACTATTCCACCTCTATCTCAACCTGCACCACCTACACCTATTGCTGAAACTACTACTGCATCCTCCTCACCTACACCTTCACCTGCACATGAACCAATGGAGCATCCCTTTGAATAACCATCAACTGACCAATAATCATCTACACCTCGCCAAGAAGCTACTACTTCCCAGTTAATGGTACGGATTAATGACTTGGAGAAGCAGCTCAAGGAAACCAAACAGACCTTTGGGAAGGCTATCCTCACTTTGGTGGAAAAAGTAAAGATTTTGGAGGTTGCTTTGAAGAGAAAGACCAAGAGGATTCTTTTGTCTGATTCTGAAGAGGAAGAAACAGAGGCTCAGGGGAGGAAGTTCATGATTTAGATCCTCTGTTTTCTTTGTTACAAAGCTTGTTACTCCCTCACAGACTCCCTCAAAGACTCCCTCAAAGACAGTCAATCCTGCAGGGGAGGAAAATTGAAGCCAAAATCTTCTACAACTTTAGAAGCTGCTGCAATCTTAACAAAAGTTAAAAAGATCAAGTTCATTGATAGAGGAAGAGAGATAGCAAGAAAGGAAGAGTTCAAAAGAAATCCTGTTGTACTGGTTTGGACTTTGAAGAGGTTAAGTCTATTTTTGAAGAAGTTAATACTGGTGGCATTAAAGTTAGTTCTGGTATTGAAGAAATTAATACTGGCAGTTTGGATGTTAATACTGGCATTGATCCAGTTACTACTGATAGCATAAGAGTCTCAGTACCTTCTCCAGACAGAGGTAGAAGAGAAGGAAAGGCTCCTATGACAGAAGAAGAAGAGACTCAAGCTTCTAGAAAGACAAAAGAACAAATTCTTCAAGAAGAAGCAGGACTTGCTGAAGCTATCAGGTTAGATGCATTAGAAAAAGCTTTGGAAAAGGAAGAAGTGGCCAAACAAGTTCATTTGGATTCACTTCTAGCTCAAAGGATGGCTGAAGAGCAAGAATTAACAGAGGAACAAAAGAAAAGGAAGGCTCAAGTTCAGTTTGAAGCTCAATCTTATACTGAAGAAGATTGGGACACTATCAGAGCAAAGCTTGAAGCAAATGCAGAATTGAAGGAGAGTGTGCTTGGAAAGGATCTTACTGTTGAGAATTATTTGGGCCCAACAAAGTATTGTAGATTGGAAAATCAAAGAAGAAAACACTTTGTAGAGGATAAGAGCTCAAGCAAAAAGAATAAGCCTATCCTCACACACAGCTCAGGAACTATATGTCAAACTTTCTAAAGAATCAAGGGACATGGAAGTTGACTCAGTTGAAGAAGTTGAATTTTGAAGAAGTGAAAGCAGAATTTGAAAATTTGGTTAAGCAATTGGATACCTATGTCCCCATGAACTTTGAAGCAACAAAGGAAAGTTTGAAAAGATTTGGTGAAGAGCTTCAAACTAAAACTGCAAAGAAGCTAAAGTTTGATGATGAAGGTACTCAACCAACAGAGGAGAAGGTTGAAGAAGACAAAGATGAAAAGCCAACCAAGAAGACTGGAAAGAGGAGAAAACAGATAGCAAGGAAAGGATTCCATACACACCTTGATAAGGATGAATCTAAAGATTCAGATGAAGCTAATGAAAAAGATGATTCTACTTCAGGTACTAAAATTCCCATTAATCATGTTCTTGTAGCTACAAAATCACTCGGTATAGCAAATTACAAGATCATTAAGCAAGGAAGGAAAGGTGTGGTATACATAAGCTTTGGAGCAATGCTGACTGATATATCAAGAGATGATCTTACAGAGCTATACAGGAGTGTGATGAGAAAACATGGTATGAATGAGCCAGAGGATTGAAATTAGAAAAAGTACTTGGGAATACTTGAAGAGACTGTTTGAAAGAACCCCTTAGTACAGATTCAATTTGGAGTTTGCCAGGTCAACAAAGGATAATTTGTTGGAGATACTATGATGCTTGCAGAGTACACTATTTGAACTTGGAGTCTGTAGATGTTTATATGCTAATAGAAAGAAAGTATCCTTTGTCTGCTGAAGTGTGCAAAGCTATGTTGGACAAGAAACTTCAAGGAGGAAAACCAGATGAGGATTGCTACAAACTTTTGAAAATGATGGAGAAGCAAGCTGGCATTAGAAAGTAATGAAGGTTGATGAGTTAGATATCTAGAATGGAGATGAGGAGAACAACACTTGGTGGAGGTGCTATGCAACAAATGGTCATCAGTCCACCATGTTTAACAGACATAAGGACTGGCTAGTCCAGGAGCAAACGGCTCTTGGTAAAGACTTCTCAAATCCGTTAATGGCTGACAATTTGCCAAAAATTGTATGGTTATCAACTCACCATATCTGGTTAGTAAAGAGTTGGCTAGCCCACAAGTTTATGGATTGTGGTAAAGGCTGTGGAAAAACCATAACTAGTCCATGAGATTATGGCTTATGGTAAAGACAAATTGCAAATCCATATTAGATGGTTGACACTTTACCAAAAAGTGGATGGTACATCAACTCACCAAGTTTCATGTACAAAGAGTTGACATGGTAATCAATCCACCATGGAATTTACCTTTTCTAGGTGCCAAATGATTGGCCCCACCCCACCCTATGCCCTGAGTAAAAAAAACGGCTAAGAAAAGGCATATCAAATCCGTTCCTGGCTATAATGGTTTTTATTTTGCCAAAAAACCATATGGTATTTCAACTCACCAAAGTTTACGGTACTGAAGTTGAAATGTTTTCAGTCCGACCATGTACATCACCTTTCTGGTGGCCAAAGGACTGACTACTCCAGAGTTAATGGCTAACTGGTAAAGAGACATCAAATCCATTTAAAGTTTCAATGATTCACCTCTCACAGGAGTTAACACACCTGGAAGTGATGAGAATAGTCTGAAACTATATGATTTGATGTACATATAGTCAATGTAGCTGTTTAAGTGTTGCTGATATGAAGTGTTGCTGAAAAGTTTTGAAGAATAGTTGCTGCAAAGATAAAAAAGAGATGATTTGAAGAATTGCAGCTCAAGAAAAATTCCGAAGAGTTCAGTTTACCAACACCTCAGAAAAGCTCCAAATTGAAGACCAACTTGAAGAAACATGAAGTTCACAATTGAAGATCAAGTTAGGAGATGATTGTTGGGAAATATATATTGAAAAGACTTAATACTGGTAGTATAACAGTATAAAGTCTGAGTAGTATTAGTTAGTTCTAGCAGTACTAATTAATCTGGCAGTACTTATGAAGTCTGGGTCAGTACTATAGTAGTACTGATTTAGTGGCAGTACTATAGTTAGAACTGTGTATTTAGTTAAGTCTATTTATGTAACAAAATAGTGATAATAGTTATCTTAGAGATATTTTAAGAGAAATCTTAGGAAAGGATATGCATTATCCTTTCACACGTTTTGTATAGCCTTTTAGGGTTTCCTTGGTGTATAAAAGGAACCCTACGGCATCGAGTTTTATATAACAAATAGTAGTATTGAAGCTTAATAGAAATCAATAGCAAAGTTAGTATTATATTGTGTTCTTCTTAATACTTGTGTTAAGATTCCACATTAACACTTGATATTCATAGTCAGTGTCTCTCACATAGTTGATTTGGATTTATTCAAGTTAGCTATCGTCTTACAAAGGCTATATAGATCCAAAACAAGGACCTACAATTAATAAGCTCTTAATAAACTTAAATCTTAAAATCAGCTTAATACCTTGGCTTATTGGATTTTGAGCTTTTTGGAAGATGAGCTTACCATGGAAGAGTATTCAGAGCTTGTAGATAGCTCATTAGAGCCTTTGATACCTTTGTTTATGCTAAGTTCTTGAAAGTTCAATTTACTTTTTCTGTCTTAATTTCCTAGCTAATTTGCTTAACTGCTTATAGTCTAGCTTATTTGTGCTTAATTCTGTCTATTTATGCTTATTAAATATGTTTCAATATTTGTTTTTAAGTTTTATAGCTTAGATCTTAGACTTCTTAGTTTAAATACATAAAACCGTTAAAAACTAAAAAATATTAGCTTAACTTGTAGCTTATTGTTTCTAGCTTATTTGCTTATAGTTTTATGCTTATTAAGGTTGTTATAAGCTATTTTTTATCTGGTATTGAACTTTTGCTCATTAAATCTTACATTCATAAGCTAGAAATGGATTTAAGTGCAATAAAGGGGTGTTTGGGACAAGCAGTATTAACTACAAGTTAATACTGTTTGTGGTCCTTTTATCCTTTAGTTACATTTGAATTTCCAAAACTAGGTTATAAGTGCAGGATTTATAAGTTTGATTAGGAATAATTAAGTTTTCATAAGTTTTCTTATTGCTATATTAAACCTGTGAAAATTCTGCCAATTCTAGTTTCAAGCAGAATTTAGCTAATCTAGTTTTATTATTTGAGTTGATTTAGGTGTTTTATTAAGTGTTGCATTTAGTTTTTAAGGTCTGCATTTTTTAGGATTTAAGTATTTGGTCATAAGCTTGCCAACTGCATCAGATAATGAAAATAACAAAGAGTCCATTTTTTAGCTTAAATTTCAGATGGTAATTGTAGCTTTTAGGATTTGATTTTCATAGCACAAGTAGGTCTAGGGTCATTAATCTTTAGTACTAGCTTACTCTTTCAAATAAGCTCTTTTGATAATCTGTTTTTAAGCTGCAATTGGCTTTTGTCTTTTCATTTTTAAAATAAAAACTCAGCATGATTTAAGTCTTAAGTCTGTTTTCATAGTGCTTTTTCATTAAGCTAAATTGTTTCAAAATCATTTTCAAAAGTAGATTAGAGTAGCTATTTAGTTGTAGTATAAGATTTAATAAACTATTTCCCATAAGAGACCAAGAGCCATTATCTAAAAATAAGCTCAAAAGATCCCTTAATGACTGTTGGGTCTCAAGTTTTGTCAAGTGCATAATGTAGTTTTTTATATGCACTATTTTCTTAAACTTTAGCCTAATTTGTTCTTAAATTAGCTTATTAGGTTAGAATTAATTAGTTTATAGCTTATTAAGTTATTGTAAGCTTATTCTAGTTCTTTTTAGTTAAGCCAAAAGTGACCAAGTCAGTAGCTAATAGCTGTTTCATAAGTGCTTTTTCTTTGCTTATCTGTTTTTCAAAATGAAGTTGGTTTGCAATTCCAAGTAGCTTAATTATTTGTCTTTAAGTATGTAAAAGCTCTTGGTCCAAGGACCATTTTTAGTGCTTAAAAATAAGCTCAAAGGTCCCTGTAGGGCCTGTTTGTCTATAAAGTTTTATAAAGTTTCATTTAGTTTTTAGCTAATTTCTTGCTTATTTTTAGTTATGTTTAGTTCATTAGCTTAGGTTTAGCATATTATAGCTTAATTAGTCTTAACCTTAGCTTATTAAGTCTTCTAGCTTAATTAGTTCAAGAAAAATACCAAAAAAAATGAAGTTAAGTGTTTCTGTCATGTTTTAGCTGTTTATCAGCTTATTTAGGGCTTTTCATAAAAAGTTTCTTTTATTAAAAGTGCATATTTTTAGCTTTTCTAAAACTTTGCTTTTATAAGTTTTCAAAAAAAAGGGAAGGTGGAAATCGGGGGTGAGCAAGACTCGAACCCCCGACCTCAACACCCTCAACCCTTTTATAACACACACCACACACTCCACTACCAACACGCCCTGGGGTCTTTTTCGTTATACATCTACAATATTTAATACTTATACACGTTTTTCCCATTTTGTCTATAAGCTGTTTTTAGCTTATTACACAGCTTATTCGATAAGCTGTGTAATCAAGCTTATTTTTCCTAGGTTCTAATTAGTATAAGCTATTTTCTGTATTTTCTCTAGAATTTTTATAATTAGTTTAGTATTTTTAAACATTTATTTTTGTTAAAAATTTTAAAGAATCATAAAAAATAGAAAAATAATCAAAAAAATATAAATCTTTTTTAGAAAATTTTATTTTATTGTAAAGTTTCTAGGAAAATTAGTTTTGCTTTCGTAGGGTTTAATTTGCAAAAATTCGATTTTTAAAGAACGGGATTTGTTCCCGTTCTCATTTTTCGTGTTTTAAAGCTCATTTCAACTCCGTTTTTGTTCTAGTTTTCTTTAAACTTACTTTTTAGTCAATTAGAGTCCATTTAAAAAGTAAAATTTAATTTAGGTTTAATTTTAGAAATTTAGGGTATTTGACTGCCGTTTATGGTTCCCGTTTTGCATTTTTAGTCAAAGTTTGATTTCCCGTTATTTGTTTTCGTGCTTAATTGTTATCATTTACTTATTTTAAATTGTAAAAGTAGATAATCAAATAAACCTTTGTTTCCAATTCAAATCATTGTCCGAATAACAAACGTGGTTTCAATTTCACAAATCGTTGGGGAATAACGACCCGGGAATCATACTTCCTGGTTAATATACGTATTATATTATATATATTTGTGAAGATTTTCCTTATTACCTTTGTCCTTAAGGGTAATTTGGTAATTTTCCATCATATTATATATTTTATTATTATTATGTGTGTTGGTTTACTACGAATCAGTGACCCAAGAGGGTAATTAAACACCTTAGACATACATCATATGATTGTTACATGTGCTTAAGCTTTTGGCTTAGTAGCGTGTAACACGTGTTGTTTAGATTGTGCTAGTGTTTGTGGAAGCTGCAAACAATCAGGGGGGTGAGTTTGATAGCCCCCTTTTTCTTTATGTTTCTAGGGTGAAAATGATGCTATGAGTTTAAATGTTTTAGTTGCTATGATTATGTGTTTATATGTTATGTGGTACGCTCCATGGCTTTGTGATCAATTGGAGGCGTTTTGAGGTATGTGAGTTCGGTTGTAGAGTGGTGTTTACTACTCAATCAAATCTAACTAAAGGGTTGAAATAAGACTCAATGATGTGTTGGTCCAGGCCTAAGTATAAGTTCCAGCTGGTAGACTTTTAGGTGCGTAAGTGACATATTTAGAATCGGATGAGTACGTCTACTTAGTGTAGTGATATGGGATCGAATGAGTACGCCTACTCAGTGTTGTGATATGGGATCGGATGAGTATGCCTACTTAGTGTTGTGATATAGGATCGGATGAGTACGCCTACTCAGTGTTGTGATATGGGATCGGATGGGTACGCCTACCCAGTGTATGATTGTTATGAATTGTTTTAGTAATCGCAGCAATTGTATGAAAGTTTTTATAATGTGTCTTAAACCTATGACTCTCACCAACATATGTTGACATTTAAGCATCATTTTCAGGTGAGCAACATGGAATAAGATAAGAGAGAAGGTGGCTAGAAAGAGACGCATAGGATGTTAGGAGATTATTGCTTTATTGTCTTAAATTTTGCATTGTTTTTGGATATGAATAAAATGTTGTCTGTCTTTCTATTGCGAAACTCTCGTTCAACATAAAGACGCTCTTTTTGGATTTGGTTAGTTTATGGGTATTGTTATGACACTTTGTGTCTATACTTTGCTTATTTATTGTATGTAGAATTCTCTATATAGACGCCCTTGTGTTGTGATGATATCCTTTCTCGTTACGCCTTACGCTTCTGCCTTGGCGGGGTGTGACAATGCTCATCTCCTGAAGTACATCTTTGTCTCAACATCTTATCAGCAATTTTCTTTAGCTCTGCCTCATTAATGGTTAGTGACAGTTATAACAAAACGCAATTTTCATCAATGTAAATACCCATCTATTAAATTAGATGCACTATAATATCCATCTAATATATATATATATATATATATATATATATATATATATATATATATACCACCTTTTTACAGGGAAATTTTTGCTTTATCTCATTATGCAACGTAACTTACATCTCTAAAGTAAACGAGCTCACGCAACCTCTACCAATGCCATCTCTATCTATGTTTATATCATGTAAACATCCTAATATGTCAAGTCTATATCTTAATATCATTTTACCAAGTACATTATCCATTTAACGTACTTTTCAAAACGTTATATCAAAACAAGCATTAAACGTTAATGTTTATATCAAAACCCTAATTATATGTAATACATACATATAAAATAAATGTACAAGCCTTTAAAGCATGTCTACAAGTATCATAGCATAACATTTGAATATCTTTTCCCTTCTAAATCAAGTTACAACTTTCTAAAGCTCAATGTACAAGTTAATACTGCAAGAAAGTTAAACTAGGTCATTTTACCTCCAAATTCATTTTAGTTTCTGACTACCACTTTAACACAAGGTACAAGCACTTAATGCATGACTCCTAAACCCTAAACCTAAACCTTAATTCATTCTAAACCCTAATCTAAAAACCTAAACCCTAAAAAAAACCCTAAAACCCTAATTTCACTTCAAACCAAAAACTAAAGACTAAACCTAAAACTAAACCCTAATCCCTAATCCTAACCCTAATCCTAACACTAAACCTTAATCCTAAACCCTAATATATCCAATCCTAACCATAATCCACATTTTAAAACCCTAAACCCTAACCGAAACATAAACAAACCCGCCACCTATTTTCTTATTACCCATTTTAAACCCAATTACACCAAGCACCCCCATGACCTCACACTTATGTCCTAAGACAGCTTACAAGCACCTCTATATCCTCTCTTGCCACCAAGTTGGACAAGTCCACCACTGTCACCCCTTCCTAGCCATGCCTCTAAACACCCATTCCACATCTTCATACTATTCTATCCTTACTCATCCCTACTATCATCTCCTTACTATACCTCACTACTAATTACACTTAATCAAACCCTTAGGATTGACAGAAAACTTGGCACCAAGGGTTTTGACCCTATATATACGCAACATACACAACACTTTCATTCCACACCTCAAACTCTCTTACACACTACAAATAAGGTCCTAAGCATTCCCTAGCACCAATAAAGATCAAGAGAAGCCCTAACTCATAATAGAAGCCCAAGAAGCAAGAAAAACGAAGTCTTGAAGCCATTTTCTCGGCGTACGAGTCATAAAAACCCATTTTGACCCATTTTAGCTCAAGTAAGCCTAAGATCTTGTTCCATAAACTTATAATATAGATTAGAATGTTCATAATACTCTTAAGATCATATATAAACTCTTGTTTGAAGCTTTGAATCCTCAAACCCATGTGTTTTTTTTTATAAAAACCCTAAAAACGACCCATTGTTTTTTTTTTTTTTTTGTTTTTCAGATTGTTTTTTTGTAGTCATTTAAGTATTTTGATTTTCTAGCAAACGCATCCTTTTCTAAACTTTGTTACGTTAGAACATCTTAATTTAGCTATTCTAATAAGCTATAACTGCAAAAATCATTGGAATCTTAAAATAGCGTGCATGCTTTGGACTTGTTTTGTCCAAATATTTCCATGCATAGGGGTAATATATCGAAACTTACTGAATTTATAAATAAAATGGCTGAAAATGACATAATTCTAAAGTTATAACTATAAAGGACCTATTTTTCCAAGTTTCAATTTTAAAGGTTTAAAATTATATAATACTTTAGATATAAAGGACTAAGTTGTAAAAATTTTATAACAAAATGGTTTATAATGCCAATTTTGCAAACATTAAAAAAATAAGAAATAATATTTTATATATATAAATTAGAAAAATATATATTAATATAAAATAACCGATTTTATTAAAACCCGACAATTTAACGTTATTAAACACAAATCGACGCAGATATTTCGTTTTATATTAACATAATTTATCATCAATTAACTTTTAAAGAGACTTAAAAATTATCGTATCACATTACAAGAATTTCATATGGAAGGATTTCATTTATTTTTGTTTGACGAGTTTGCTGGGTTTGACGATTTAAAAAAAAGAGCCCTGGCTCCTAAACGATACTACATGGCCTCTGGATTATGATAGCCCGAACAGCATACAATACTTCCAAAATTAATAAATAAATATATACATTAAACTTTATGAAGTTTTGAAACATAAACTATCACACTAAGACTTGACATATCACCCCAGTCTCGAAAGTTTTTAAGGTAGGGAAGTCGTTCAAATGTTGGTTACGAGAAAAGTTGTCAAAGCAGTAAATTCTGGGTCAGATTTAGGTCAGATTACGAGGTGTAAAACCCCCAATTAAATTTTGAATTAGATTATTCCAACCTACAAGAGGGAGATTTAGTTCCATGTGTGTATAAAATCCCCCCAACAATAGCTTTGATTTGGATTCTAGTATGGTTTTTGGGTCCAAACTTTTAGTGTGTGGATCAGATCCGAAACTAGTATGTTGAAAGTTTGATTTTTATTCTGGGGCACTTAGATGAAATAAATTAAGTGGAAAAACGTGGGATATTAAACACATCATATTGAAACCTGTGATTTTTGTAAAATATTATAAAGTTCAGTATGTTGGTTTAGAAAAATGGTAAATTGACACTAAAATTCTACATTTCGTGTAAATTGTAGAACTTGAAAAAGTGTGTAAAATGAATTGGTAATGATGGGCATGGTGCGGGGTGACCTATGAAGGGTAATTAAACACCTTCTACATACAACATATGATATGTTAATGTGCTTAAGCCTTTTGGCTTAGTAGCGTGACACGTGTTGTTTTGTTGTTTAGATGTGCTAGTGGGTTGTAGAAGCTTCAAAGCATCAGTTGTGTTCATACCCCTTTTTCTTAGTTTTATTAGGGTGAAAATGAGCTATGAGTTAAAATGTATTTTAGTTGCGTGATTATGTTGTTTATATTGCATGTGGTTACGCACCATGGCTTTGTGAATCAATTGGAGGCGTTTTGATGTATGTGAATTCGGTTGAAGTGGTGTTAAACTACCTCAATCAAATCCAACTAAAGAGTTGAAAATAAACTCAATGAATCTTTTGTTGGTCCAGGCCTAAAGTATATTCCAGCTGGTTAGACTTTTAGTGCGTAAGTGACAAATTTTGGAAAAGATGAGTTACCGCCACTCAGTGTTGTGATATGGATCGATGAGTACGCCAACTCAGTGTTGTGCTAGGATCGGATGAGTACGTCTAACTCAGTGATGTGATATGGGATCGGATGATTACGCCTACTCAAGTGTTTTGAAATGGGATCGGATGGGTACTCCTACCCAGTGTGTTATTGTTTATGAATTGTTTTAATAATCGCAGCAATTGTATGAAAGTTTTATATGTGGCTTAAACCCTGTGAACTCTCACCAACATTTTGTTGACGTTTATGCAACATTTTCAGGTTAGCAACATAGAATAAGATAGAAGAAGTTGGCTAGAAGAGACCATAGATGTCGTGGAGATTTATTGCTTATTTTCTGAATTTTTCATTGTTTGGATTAATAATAACATGTTGCATGTCTTTCTATTGGCGAGAACTATCGTTTCATCAATAAAGACGCCTTTTCGATTTGGTTCGTTTATGGGTATTGTTATGACAATTTATGTCTATACTTTGCTTATTTATTGTATGAAGAATTCTCTATATAAACGCCATTGTGTTAAAATGATATCCTTTCTCGTTACACCTCGCGTTTCCGCCTTGGCGGGGTGTGACAATGCTCATCTCCTAAAGTACTCAACATCTCATCAGCAATTTTCTTTAGCTCTGCCTCATTAATGATTAGTGACACTTATAACAAACCGCAATTTTCATCAATGTAAATACCCATCTATTAAATTAGATGCACTGTAATTTCCATCTAATAATATATATATATATATAAATATATATAAAGTTATATATATATATATATATATAAATATACCCACCTTTCAACAGGGAAATTTTGCTTATTCTCTATGACAACGTAACTTAATCTATAAAGTAAACGAGCTCCACGCAACCTCATACCAATGTCATCTCTATCGATTTATATTCATGTAAACATCCTAATATGTCAAGTCAATAACTTAATACATTTTACCAGTACAACTATCCATTTAACACACTTTTTTAAAACGTTTATATCAAAACAGCTGTAAACGTTACGTTAATATCAAAATTCCCTAATTATATTGTAATACATACATATAAAATAATGTACAAGCCTTTAAAGCATGTCTACAAGTATCATAACATAACAGATGAAATATCATTTCCCATCTAAATCAAGTACAACTTCTAAAGCACATGAACAAGTATAATACTGCAAGACTTAAACAAGGTCATTTTACGCTCCAAATTCTTTTGAGATTCTGACTACCACTTTAACACAATGTACAAGCACTTAATGCATGACTCCTAAACCCTAAACCTAAACTTTAATTCATTCTAAACCTAATTTAAAACCAAACCCTAAACAAAAACCCTAAAACCCTACTTTTTTTTTTTATTTACTTTCCAACCTAAAACTAAACCCTAATCCTTAATCCTAACCCTAATCCTAACACTAAATCTTAATCCTAAACCTTAATCTATCCCTAATCCTAACCCTAATCCACATTTTAAAACCCTAAACCCTAACCCAAAAATAAACCAAACCCGCCACCTATTTTCTTTCATTTTTACCCATTTTAAACCCAAGTTACTAACCAAGCACCTCCATGACCTCACCCTTATGTCACCAAGCAGCACAAGTACCTCTATCTCCCCCTTGGCCACCAATTTAGCCAAGACACCACACTTTCACCCCTTCCTAGCCATGGCCTCCCAAACACCATTCCACATCTTCATAGAATAGTATCTAGCCTTCCTTACTCATCCTACTATCATCTCTTACTCACCTTAGCTAGCTAGGACACTTATCAAACCCTTAGATGACAAGAAAACTTGGGCACCGAGGGTTTTTGACCCTATATATACGCATACATACACAACACTTTCATTCACACCTCAAGCTCATCTCACATACTAAAATGGAGTTCTAGCCATTCCCTAGCACCAAAAGAAGATCCAAGAGAAGTCCTAAGCTCATAATATAAGCCAGAAGCAAGAAAAATGAAATATTTAAAGCCATTTCTAGGCATACGAGTCATAAAAACCAGTTTTACCCATTTTAGCTCAATAACCTAAATATTGTTCCATAAACTATAAACTGTACTATAATGTTCATAATACTTTAAGATCATATAAAACTCTTGTTTGAAGTTTTAATCCACAAACCCATGGATTTTTTTAGTAAAATCCCCCTAAAACGACCCTTTTGATTTTTCTAGCTAACAATCCTTTTCTAACTTTTATTACTTAGAACATCTTATTTGAGCTTATCTAAAAAGGCTATAACCTGCAACTATCATTTGGAATCTTAAAAATAAGCTTGCATGGCTTTTTGGACATGTTTTGCAAATATTGGCCATGCATAGGGTTGGGGGGTAAGATATCGTAACTTTCTGAAATTTATAACTAAAAGGGCTGAAAATGTCATTAATTCAAAAGTTTTATAACTATAAGGCCTATTTGCCAAGTTTCAAATTTAAGGTTTAAATTAATATATACTTTAATATATAAAAGGGGATAAAGTTTGTAAAAGTTTATAAACCATGGTATAGTATTCCAATTTGCAACTTAAAATATAAAATATAATATTTTTTATATAAATTATAAAAATATATATTAATATTATAAAACTTTAATTTTGTAAAACCCGACGCATTTATCGATATTAATGCATAAATCGACGCATTATTTCGTTATAATTTATCATCAATTGTATCATCAACCACTTTGAAGAGACTTAAAAAACTCTTATCGTATCACGTTACTAGGGAATTTCATATGAAGGGTTTCATTTGAGTTTTTGTTTTGACGAGTTTGTTGGGTTTACAATTTAAAGTGCCCTGGCTCCTCAAACGATACTACATGGCCTCTGGATTATGATAGCCCGAACAGCGATACAATATTTCCATAATTTAATAAATCAAAGATATACGTTAAACTTTATGAAGTTTTGAAACATAAACTATCACACTAAGACTTGACATATCACCAGGTTGCGTGACTAAGCGATTACTTTTCACTGTGATATACCTTTGCCATTAATTAGATTCCCTTTACAGTTAAGGTAGTTCATAGCCTCCACTTTTAAATCTTCTATTTCAAAACACTGTGAGGGGATACATGCTAAAAATCATGAATACAAGTGTTTTTCTAAAAGTATGCTATCCTAATATATTATTGCATCTGTTGTCTAAGTCTCTTTATGCCAAAAGACCCCCACCATCATGGACCATTAATTACTTGCGAGTGAACATGAATATTGTGAATAGGCCTATTGGGATTGAGGAATCCCGTTTGTATTAGCCGGATAGGTAACCAAACGCAATATATTTGAAAATCATAGGTATATGACAATTACCTACACAGGGGCCATTATCTTTATATATATCATTATTGATATATACACTAGTTAGTTTGAGTGCCATGAGCTTAGACGCAATAATATTGTTTTCCATAATAATTGTACTCATTGCAATTATTACATTTGTGGGTGTATAACAACATAACCCACTCTTATGATGACTTGTATTCACACTATTTATTATAAACCTATGAATTTCACTCAACCATTGTGTTGACATTTTTAGCATGTTTATCTCAGGTAACTGAACATCTTATGGCACAGACTTGAAGATGGCTATATGAAGGTCATGCATGCATACTATGCTAAAGAATCACCTACTCCACCACCAACTATTATGCCTCCATCTACAATGCTATCTCCAATGTTTAATCCTCAAGAATTCTTTCTTCCAGAGGAATTATTGTCACCTAAGAAACAAGGCCATAACCAATCATTCTCCTCAACTTCTGCCATTCCTCAAGAATTTGAGATGGGAGAAAGCTCTCGTAAGACAAGTTTCGAACATCACGAGGAGCAAATTGAGGAAATTCTGAATCACCTGGATAAACTCTCTCTCGACCGCATTGAGCACATAGAAGACAAAATAGAAGGTCTCGGAAAAGGTCGGGTGATTATACAACAAGATTTTGACAATTTGGAAGCTGAACTCCAAAAGGCTCATGCTCGAATTGCTAAACTTCAAAGAAAGCAAATGGAAATAATCAACAGATTGATTTGCATCATCTTCAGGATTGCTACTTTCTAGAACAAATCATCGAAGAAATCCAAGTCCGTCACCAAGCAGACAAGGAAAGTCTTCTAAATGCAATCTATGAACTCAAGAACAGCCAGAAAGGACCATCAAACTACTAGATTAGATACTAGTTATAGCTTTTTAACTCTAGCTCACAGATGTGTGGGGTTTTTTTAAAAAATAAAAAAATAAAAATAAATAACACACTTGCAAATTTTGAATATGTACAGTACAAAGAACAAGTTGTTCAGATAACTACAAGGCAATCTCGTTATACCTTGTTGTTTCATAATACCGATATATCCATCCTAAAACAACTTCTCTTATATCATCATCTCCGTCTCCATCGTTATGAATCATACCATGATTTCTAAATAAATCATAGATACTTATTTGATATGAATTATCTATGATTTCGATATCACTATTGTGACAATGTTTATTTTTAAACTTTAATCATTTTAAGACTTGTGATATCATTCTTATTACGTGTTATCTTATATTGATAGAATGCCTCCCAAAAGGATGTCAACATCTGAAGCACCAGCCATGACTCAGGCTGCCATCAAAAAAACTAGTTGTTGACAGTGTTACCACAGCTCTGGAAGAACAAGCCGCTAACATGGAAAATACTAATAATACCACCAGACCAAGAGAAGCTCATGTGGCAAGCTAATGTAGCTACAAAGAGTTCATGAGCTGCCAACCTATCAACTTCAAAGGTACAGAAGGCGCTATTGGTCTCATCCGCTGGTTTGAAAGAACTGAATAAGTGTTTTCCCATAGCAACTGTACTGAAGACTGCAAGGTGAAGTTTGCTACTGGTACTTTAACTGAAGAAGCTCTATCTTGGTGTAATTATTTTTCCTAACCTATTGGGATAGAAGAAGCTTACAAGATTACCTAGGTTGAATTCAAGAAACTTGATAAAGAAAATACTGTCCCGGAACTGAAGTACTAGAAGATCAGAGACGAATTTTACCATCTGACTGTTGAAGGGCATAATCTAAAGACATTATGAGAAGATCCAGGAATTTGCAAACCTTGTGTCCCCATAGGTTGCCAGATTCAAAAAATAATGGAAGTTTTCATCGGGGGATTGCCTCGAAGTATTGAAAGGAATGTTACCGCCTCTACAAGGTAAAGTTTGCTACAAGGTGTTTTCCTGTAGCAACTGTACCGAAGACTACAAGGTGAAGTTTGTTATTGGTACTTTAATTGAAGAAGCTCTATCTTGGAGGAATTCTTTTGCCCAACCTATTGGGATAGAAGAAGCTTACAAGATACCTGGGTTGAATTCAGAAACTTTTGATGAAAAAAAAAGAAAAATACATTCCGCGAACTGAAGTCAGAAGATCGAAGACGAATTTTACCATCTGACTGTGAAGGGGAATGATCTCAAGACATATGTGAGAAGATTCTAGGAATTGGCAACCTTGTGTCCCATTATGGTGCCAGATTCTAAGAAAATGATGGAAGTTTTCATCGGGGGATTGCCTCGAAGTATTGAAAGGAATGTTACCGCCTCTAAACCTCAAACTCTAGAGGAAGCCATTAACATAGCCCAAAGATCAGGTAACAAAGCACACTCCGGTGCAAGTATCAAGTGATCACAAACGAAAGTTTGACGACAGAAGAACTTTCAATAACAACAACTACCAAAACAATAATAACAAAACGAACTACCGTAACACACACCGCTACAATAATCACCAACCATAACAGAACGGAAGATAGGAAACCTTCAAGGCTTATGCTGCCACCCCAACTGAAAATAATGGATATACTAGAAACCGTCCCTTATGTAAGAAATGCACTCTGCATCACACAGGACCTTGCACTGTTAAGTGTAATATTTGCAACAAGGTGGGCCATCTGACTAAGAACTGCAAAAACAAAGGGCCAGCCACTAGAAGTAATCTGCTACTACTGACAGTTACATGTCATGCATGTTGAGTAAAAGAGCATTATGTAAATATCAGTGCGAAAGACCACCAACATCAATGCCTAGGGAAGATGTCTACATGCTAAGGGATATGAATGCCACAAAACCCGAAAGTAGTTTACATGTATGATCCATCTAAACCAACATCTACTAGCTAGAGTAATTATTTAATTCTGGAGCTGATAAAAGCTTCGTATCTATATTCTTCTGCTCTAAGCTACAATATTCCACCCTTTACAAAATACCTTTTACGATATCGGAATGGCTGACAGAAACTTAGTAAGCACAAACACTATTATTCAGGGTGCAATCCTAGACCTTAGTTAAATCCAACCTTTCAAAATGATCTTATGCCGAATTAAAACTTGGGGAAGTTTATTTTGACGTCGTCATTGTATGGATTGGTTAACCAGTAACAGGCTAGGATCATCTGAGACGAGAAGTCTTCCCCACATTACCCATTGACGTTGAAACATTGATCATTCGAGGTGACTGAAGTAAAACCCGACTAATCTCATATCTTCTATAAATACAGAAAGGTATATATCCAGGGGATGTCAAGTTTCGTGCCCAAATAATTGAAAAGAGTCGACGAGAAACAATAGAAGACATAACCGGTAGTCAGAGAATTCCCAAAAGTTTTTCCTGAAGATCTACCGGCCTTCCTCCCATTCGTCAAGTAGAATTTCAAATCGATTTAATTCCAGGAGCGACACCTGTAGCCCGAGCACCTTATAGATTAGCTCTTCAAAATTACAAGAACATCTACCAACTTCAAGAGTATGGCAGAACCGATGTTTATTCGACCAAGTACCATCACCTTGGGACTCCTGTCTTATTTGTTAAAAAGAAAAATGGATCTTTCAGAATGTGTATCGATTACCAGGAGTTGAATAAACTTACCGTAAAGAATCGTTACCCATTACCCAGGATTGATGACTTATTTGACCAACTTCAAGGTTCGAGTGTTTACTCAAAGATTGACTTAAGATCAGACTATCATCAACTGAGAGTCAGGGATGAAGATATTCCCAAGACTGCTTTCAGAACAAGATATGGACATTATGAATTTCAAGTGATGCCATTTGGTTTAACTAACGCACCTGCTGTATTCATGGATCTCATGAATCGTATGTGTAAACCATACTTGGATAAATTTGTAATAGTGTTCATCCGATGAATATTCTCTCACACTTGTAATAAAGAAGAGCACACAAATCATCTGAGAATAATCTTAGAATTACTCAAGAAAGAGAAGTCGTATGCCAAGTTCTCCAAGTGTGATTTCTGGATTTATATCGTGTAATTTCTTGGACACGTAATTGATAGTCAAGGACTTCATGTTGACCCCTCCAAGATTGAAGCAGTTAAGAATTAGGAATCTCCTACTACACCCACAGAAATACGTCAATTGTTAGGACTTGTCGACTAGTACCGGAGATTTATCGAAGGTTTTTTGAAGATTGCAAAGTCTTTGACTGAATAACCCAGAAAAAAAAGAGTTATATCTGGGGCGAAGATCAAGAGTCGGCTTTCCAATTACTAAAACAGAAGCTTTGTGAAGCTCCAATCTTAGCATTACTAGAAGGAAATGACGATTTTGTTGTTTACTGTGATGCATCCCATCAAGGTCTAGGAGAGGTGTTAATGCAAAGAGAGAAGGTTATTGAATATGCATCCCGACAACTTAAACCTAATGAAGAAAACTATACCACTCATGATCTTGAATTAGGAGCAGTATTGTTCGCTCTTAAAATTTGGAGACACTATCTGTATGGCACTAAATGTACTGTGTTCACTAATCATAAAAGTCTTCAGCATATCCTTGATCAGAAAGAGTTGAACATGAGACAACGCCGTTGGTTAGAATTGCTTGCAGATTACGATTATGAAATTCGCTACCATCCTGGAAAGGAAAATGTTGTAGCAGATGCCTTAAGCCGGAAGGAACGAATCAAACCACTCTGAGTTAGATCATTAGTTATGACCATTCATCCAAACTTACCCTCACAAATTCTTAAAGCTCAAACCAAAGCACTCAAAGAAGAAAACATCAAGGCTGAAAACTTACGAGGAATGGATAAAGCATTTGAAATACGTCCTGATGGAACTCGTTGTATTAAGAACCGAAGCTGGTTACCACTCTTTGGTAATCTGAGAGACTTGATCATGCATGAGTCCTATAAATCAAAATATTCCATTCACTCGGGTTCAGACAAGATTAGCAGATCTTAAGAACTCTATTGGTGGCCCTAACATAGAAGGCAATCATCGTTTGAATATATTGGCAATGTTTTAACATGTTAAAGAGTTAAGGCAGAAGTCGAATCCATCCGCTATACTGGTACAACCGTATATTACCTATGTGGCAATAGGAAGAATCACATGGATTTTCATCACAAAACTGCCACAAAACCATTCCCCAACAAACGGACATGACACAATCTGGGTCATTGTCGATCGCCTTACCAAATCCACACATTTCATCCCTACCCGAGAGACAGATAGTATGAAAACCCTTACAAGGTTATACATAAAAGAAATAGTCTCCCGACATGGAGTGCCGAATCCATCATCTCAGAATCGTTGACAGTCATGTTCACATCCAAATACTGGAAATCATTACAAAGTGCTTTAGGTACTCAATTAGACATGAGTACGACATATCATCCTGAAACTGATGGGCAAAGTGAAAGGACCATCCAAACACTTGAAGACATGCTTCGAGCCTGTGTTATAGATTTCGAAGGAATGGGAAAGACACTTCCCATTGAAGTATTCCCATCATACAATAACAGTTACCATGCCAGTATCAAGGCAGCACCATTTGAGGCACTTTATGGTCGAAAGTGCAGATCACCTGTTTGTTGGGCCGAAGTTGGAGATGTTCAACTTACAGGACCAGAAATAATCCATGAAACCACTGAAAAGATAGTGCAAATTCGACAACGCTTGCAAGCTGCAAGAGACCGAAAAAAAAGGAGTTAAAAGGGAAAAAAGGGAAAGTTTACGCCAATGTAAGGCGAAAGCCTTTAGAATTTCAAGTTGGAGATCGTGTTATGTTGAAAGTATCACCTCGTAAAGGTGTCATCCGATTCGGAAAACGAGGAAAGCTTAACCCCCGGTACATTGGACCATTCAAAATCCTTGAACAGATTGGCCCAGTGGCATATAAACTAGAGCTTCCTGAAGAGCTCAGTAATGTTCACAGTACTTTCCACATTTCTAATCTAAAGAAATGCTTATCTGACGAATCCCATGTCATTCCAATGAAAGAGCTTCGACTTGATGACAAACTCAACTTTGTAGAAGAACCAGTGGAGATTATGGATCGAGAAGTCAAGCAACTAAAACAAAGTCGTATTCCTATAATCAAAGTAAGATGGAACTCTAAAAGAGGACCAGAATTTACATGGGAACGCGAAGATCAAATTCGTGCAAAGTATCCATGTGGTATATCCTATATCATAACACGGGGTCGATTCTTGGATTTGGCTAGTTTCTAGAGAGAGAAACACTTGAGAGAGAATATTCTAGAGAGAGAAAGTGTTTTCTTTGTAAATGAAATTATGACTAGCTTGCCTCTTCCAAAGTTGGAAGAGGCTTATATAGTTTTTACAAAATACCGGGTATTAGTACCCGGCTTAAAACCGAAAGACATACGATTAACTATTAAACTACGAACTATTATAAACAATAAATATACGGGGTGACCGAGTCTTTTACTCATATCTAACAATCTCCCCCTAAGGGAGGTCACCCTTGAAAACACTAGACTTAAGCTCTTACAGCTTGCAGTCTTTTGATTCTTCATGTTACATCTAGTACTTTGTTGTAGTGATCTTTAGATAACAATTGAGCTTGTTCACTTTGACTTGTTTTGATTTTGATCATGAGCTTTCTTGAGATCATCAGCCAAACTTAATCTCTCATCATCTAGTAATTTATTGCCATCTTGTGCACTTGTGAAGAAGAATATGATATCAGAGTTTGCGGAAGCTTTGACACCTTTATGAGATCTTTCATAACTTCATAACAAGTGTAGGTCGTGTCTGAGCATTCGGTTATTAACTTGACATTACTGGAACTGGGAATCTCCATCTCCATCTCCATCTTTAAATGATCCTGTAATGAAACAGTTAGCAATAAAGAGAAAATAGATTTGAAAAATCAGTCTAAGTGTTAATTATGAAAATATTTTGTAACACTTCGATAGTTTTGATTGGTTGTCAAATGTTCAATAACCGTCAATTCTTATGCTGGAACAAGTTTGATTGCTGCAGGAATCGCACCATCGTTTCTTTCCAGTTGACACAAGTTTGATTCTTGTAGAATCGCACAAGTCACCTACCTAGAGCTTGTTTGACGTAGGCTCTAGCAGGATTTCCATCTTCATAGTGAATACCTTCGTTTCACTCGGATGTTCTGGCAATATTCAAGGATAATGCGTAGGACTTTAAGATAACTTGTTTCCACAGTTCGTGTTAAAAGACAGATGAATGGAAATGTGTCCTAACGAGATTAATTGATGATCTCTGGCTCTAGACTCGAAAGTGCGCTTTGATATTAGTGATCGGAGGCTGGAGCTGACTGCCACCTTTTCAATACCGACTTACTCGGAGTGAGTGAGCAGTAGATTGCATGTTTAGTCTCCGTTTGACAATGGAGACAAGTTTCTTTCAGAGAAAACTTGAATGGGCTGGGAGGGTTGTGCATTGGCCATCTATGGGTCCATGATGTCGTAATACCAATGTCAGCAATCAACATTGTGATTCTGACTAGCATATGTATTGGACCGGTTTCTGGCCTACAGTGTATGGAGGGCTTCTTTCTTTACACCCTTTCTCTGTTACAATCTTTTTCATTCCTCAATCCCTTCAGTGGCATACGAGACTTTTCATGACTAGCAACTTGTTGGTATATTTCCGTACTAGCTCCATTCAGTCGGCACTATTTCCCTTGTTCTCACATTACTCCTTTTAATCATACTTAGGTGACTTATGTACTAACTAGTGATTTCCTCTGGGTGATCCCGCCGGTTCTGCAGGATCCTTAGGAACGAGTACTACTTTACCATCTATAACTTGATAAAAGTAATACAGGTCAGTCTTTTGGTATAGTTCACCTTGCCATAAAATCACTGTTGAAAACTCTAATCAGGTACTTATAATTATAATATCAAAGTGTTTATACCGATTGTTTTTGACATTTCAGAAAGCTCCCCCCTCCACATGTGACGTATTCGAAAACTGTTAAGCAATAGGGAGGAGAATACACTTGAGTAATATGATCTACCATTAATATTTAATCACATTTTCTCCCCTTATCAAAATTTCAAACCCTTTGACATTTAGGATATCACTTGATTTAAATATGTTATAAATTGGAGAAAAGTTTGCTATTAATTCGCAAGCCGTTGTTTGGATCATATTAATGTCCCCTCTCAATCGTTGAGTGTAAGTGTTAGTGTAGGTATGATAATTTGAACGATTTTTTTGTTAAACTCAAAAACCTGGTTTTTTTAAGTTTAATGAAAAACTCATGAAAAATTCATAGACTGACACATAACATCTAATGTACGAGATGTATGTTTCATTACCGATGATATTGACCTTAATGCTGGAATTGATACAATCATTCATTTCTGGATTAGACTGTAGCCAATATCTATGAGCCTTCACTAATGAAGCATCGAAGATTTCTGATGTTTTTCAGATCTTATCTTCTCTACCAAATATCTCGATGAACTGTAGGTTTGTAGTGGGTGGTTGAGTGTTAATGTTGTATCAGTGCGACTCTGTAACGCTAGGAAGGAACATAGCTGATGCAGTGAGAGCTCTGCAGATTTGTGATGGCAGGAGTATCCACAGATAGATTCTGAGATTTGGTTCCTTTGTTCTTTTGTCTATCCAAAGACCTGGTTACACTTCCAATCGGCCACCCAGACATTAATTTGAAACACCTCGCCCTTCATCGATGACCCGTTTTCTATGAAAGAGCTGGTAGACATGATTGAGTGTCAAATTGTTCCGAATTGATTTTCAAAACAAAACTTTGTACCACGTGGGTTAAACTACAAGTAATTTTAAAGATTTCAATAAGAAAAAGTATTTGGTTATCAACAGGAAGACTTCGCTCCGAATTAAGAAAAATGCCACTGAAAACGTACATTTAATCCAAGTTGCATGGATATAAAAGTTATCCATGCCTGAGCAAAAATTAATTACCGTTGTTAGGAACAGTGTCTGTAAGCGACAATCTTTCCTTCAATTGAGAAACGGGTTGCCAATCTGACGTAATTGCAACACATTGTCATGAGCTCGCAACTTGAAAGTTTTGTTATTGTAGCTCAGACCGAAAAGACTCTCTTTTCATTGCTAAGGGAAAAATTGCACTAAAACGTGAATTTTCCTTTACGATAAGGCCCCGGGTTATGACACAAAAATGTACATAAGCATTTCCTGATTCATCTGCTTCCACTCATGGGAATCCTCAAGTTTCATGATGAAAGGGTTTTGGATGAGCCTCCCGGTAGATTTTCCTGTGGAAATGTTCTTATGTAGTTTTGGCTTCAAGCCTTTCATGTACTTAGGGTAATTAGTAGCTAGGAAGCATCTTGCATGTGCTCAGGGTTTGGTCCAGAAGCGCACATTGACTTTGTTTAGAGTTGAACCAACCTAGGTATTATCACGTCAAATGATCATTCCTTCAGAGCCACTATTTTTAGAAGCATCCTAACCTTGTTCGTCACCAACATTTAGAATTTAAGTATCGTCTCACTGGTTTTCTTTCGAAGGTACCACTAGATTCAGATCTGATGAGATAGGGTTTCAGGACATCTTTGGGGATGTAGCATCTAGGAATGTACAGAAAGGCCGTAGTTTCATCTGAGATGCTATAATCCACCTTTGGATTTGCATTAATCCATGGTACGTTGTTTTTTGGCTTATGCAATTCCAGAAGTGACTTTGACTGGTACATCTGTAGCTCTGCCTTTCCCCTTAACATCAACTAACTGGGAGTTTTATGTGTTCTATGGAGCAGGTTTGACGATAGCCACTCTGTTAACCATGTGCTTGACCATATGCCTGAGAAACTTCCAAGTCATTTGCGTACCTTGTTATGATTGTAATTCATAATCATCCATATGAGGTTCAAGAGCCGGTTGAACTTCATCTTCATCAACCAGTTTGAAGGAACTCTTCTCCTTGTGAATGTTATGTCCGTTTTACCAGCTGGAGGTGACTCGAATGGGTGCAGGAGTGACATTTAAGGCCTTCCGAAGAAGATCAGCACTCAGAGTAAGCCAGTGCTCATCGACTTGAAAGCTATAAACCCTAGTCTTTGATCGTGAGTCGAGTTATTTCCAGAATAGGCTGAATATAGATAGAAGGGACATTTGTGATTGTATGTGAATGCATACAAAGATAATCACTGAAAATGGGAAGATAGAATTCATTTGCAACTTCTGTAGATCCAAGAGAAGGTTTCCCTTTCTAATCTGTAACCACTCCGAGCAATGAAGGATCTGTTCATCTCTTCTTTTTCACATCTCTTTCACATTCGATCGTTTCATACACATTGAGAGACTCTGTTCATCTCTTCTTTTTCACATCTCTTTCACATTCGATTGTTTCATACACATTAAGAGACCAAGTTTAACCGTGTCGATCACATTAGATTCACTATTCTCCCCTTCAAAAATTGCATATGTGATTGCCATTTTTGATCTAGTGAATTAGAATACCATCTGATCTTTGTTGATCCACTTAACGGATCCATGCGTCTGGAACGAGATGGGAAAAAATATGAAACTTGTTGATGAGAATGATCAAGAACAAGAAGATTTCTCTTCTGTTGAAGATAAAGCGCACTGAAGCGTACACCTTTCTTCTCTTTAAGGAACGGGGCCTGAAGAGATGCCAGCAGACGCCTTTGTGACATTTGAGAAACGAGGTTTGAACTGATTTGTTTAAACGTCTTTTGACAATGAAGACCGAGGCTTGAACTGCTGAGTTCAAACATCTTAAGACATTGAGGAGCGAGGCCTGAACTGATTTGAGCAGACATCATTTGATGAAGAACGAGGCTTGAACTGTTTTGTCCAAACATCATTTTAGGCTCGGGTCCTGAACTGATGCGTACAGGAGCCATTCATTTCTTCCTCTAAATCGAGTTTTGAACAGCTTGAGTCCAGATACCGAAGGATGATCTGTACCACCTGCATTTGAAAACAGTCGAATTTGGAGGGTTTGAAACTTCGGATCCCCAATTTGTGTTGGGGTCCTGTTGGTTAGCTGTTATGATAGAACATTGCACAGAAAGCTTAGTTAAAGGGCACAGTTCGCCTAAGGCAAATTTCTTTCCTGTGGGTCTCCATTGATAACCACAATTAAGTTTTCCTAAGGCGACTTTCTTTCCTGTGGATCTCCATTGATAACCAACATTAGCAAAGAGTTTTCCCGTTGCTTTCCAAACCTGCTTGGTCTTGTTCAAACTGTTATCAGATAGTTTGCCTTTTGGTTTCCAGATCTGCTTGGTCTTGTTTAAACTGTTATCAGACAGTTTGCCTTTTGGTTTCCAGATCTGCTTCCCGTTATTCAAGACAATTTTAACAGTGGGGGTAGCATTCACAGAGCTCAAAATATTAACAACACACATTTCATGATTTGCAGAGTTTAAACATTTGTTACACGTTTTGCACACAGATTCAGAATTCGAATTAATTACAACACGCTTAGAGCTAATGCTAGAATCAACCCGATTCACTTTTGTCCATACTGACTTATTTGTCCTAGGGTGGACTTCTACTTTCTTCTTATTCTCAGTCTTAGCAGGCGGGATCCTATTTTTCTTTGTATTGCCTCTAGGCTTTGATCCGCTTGCTTCAGTGGAAGTGTTTACTCCTGTAGAATGAATCACATGGACATTAGTTTGTTGAACCTTTTGGTGCACTTCGTGTTTCTGTGTGTTGCTAGATGAGGTTCCTGGTGCATCACTAAAAGTAACTTGCTTTTTCCTAGTAACAGGGGTAGAGGGAGCCTTGTTATCTCTTTCATTGAAACTTTTTGGGCAAGTGCCAATCACACATTCTAACAATTCCTGAGATAACTTAGTGTATTGGCAAGCATAGTTAAGTGAACTATCTAGTGGTTTAACTACTCTAGCTTCCTCTACAATCTCCCTAACCGTTTCTACACTCTCCTTAAGATGTTTGACATAGTTTAAATGAGCACCCCTATTGTTCTTAAGGGGATGAGGGATGGGTTTAACGTCAATGGCATACATGCCAGGAGCAAGAACTTTTGGTTTGACATAGTCACTAGTAAAACAAGGCTCTTTGCTTCGCAATTGAGCTTTTAGACTCTCAATCTCATTCAACATGGTAGATGTCTTTTCACTTGTGTGACTCTTTTGAGTTTGAATTTGAAGAGTCCATTGAAATTCGATGTGTGAAATAAAATTAAGGATCTTAAGTAGATAATGTGATTGATGTTGTGGTTTTAAATGCAATTAACGTTCACGGGATTTTACAAGTCTATGATTAAAACCAATAAAAGATTAACAGGATTTTACAAAATCAATAGAAAACCGTGAATGAATAATCGTTTGATGTTAAGGTAGGTTTGTTGTTTAATTAAAGCAGTTTAAGTCCTTGTTGATGGTTTTGGATTTGGTTTATGGTTTGATGATTTCTTTAGAATTCGGCGCAGTTGGATTAAAAAAAATAAATCTTACCATATTACCAAAATCTAAATTTGGTGTAAAAATAAGCTAAAAAGGCTACAAAAAAAATTAAATTTTACTTAATTTTTTCCCGATCACCAAAAATGCGCTAAAAGGGTGTCGACCGGAAATTTTTTTACCCTATTACCAAAATTTAAATTTTGTGTAAAAATAAGCTAAAAAGACTATTGGAAAAAATTACATATTACTCAACTTTTCCGCAAAAAAGTGGCACTAAATAGAATAAGCAAACCGCCGCCTTATGTGTTGAGCAAACCGCCGTGTAATAGAATAATCAAACCGCTGCTTCCTTTGACAACTCGCTGCCCGAATAAAATACTCAAACCGCTGTTTAGTTTAGCAACTCGCCGCTTGATTTTTTAATCAAACCGCTGCCTAGTTATTTTCAATAAACCGCCGTGAATAAAATAAGCAACTCGCCGTGGATTTTAATTTTGGCAAAGTAACTTTTCTTTTTACTCAATAAAATAAGCAACTCGCCATTGAGAACCTGTTCAAACCGCTGTGGGAAATAGCAACTCGCCACCAAAAATTCAAACCGTCGCCAAATTTTTGATTAAATTAGGCAACTCGCCTTTGACTTTTTTTTTCCTTAATTTGTGGATCTTGTCTCCTACCTTGTCAAACCGCCGGATAGAACATTAATATAATACTCAAACCACCTTGATGAACACTAGCTCGATTTTCAACAAAATCAATCCAAATGTGCTTTTTAACCACGAAACAAGCTAGAACCATGCAATACTAAGAAGATATGAGAAGATTAAACACACTATATCACTTGTTTCTTTGTGAATCTTCCAAAATTAGGCAACTCTCCACAAAGAACATAAAAATAAATTCGAACCTTATTGCTTTGAAATCGAACTTGAGGCTTGAGTTTCACTTGGAATAGCAACAATACATCATGTTTAACTTGTACCACCATCACCGGATTATATACCAGGCCTAGAGGATCCACAGACACCGCCAGTTCCTCAGGACAAGGATGAGCGTGAGCCTATGTTAGTACAGACACATGATCCTGATTACATGCCAGAGCCTGTATACCCTGAGTATATACCATTGGAGGATGAGCATGTGTTTCCAGCTAGGGAGCAGCCATTACCTCCCGTTGATTCACCTACTGCTGAGTCACCTGGGTATATTACCGAGTCAGATCCCGATGAGGATCCAGAGGAGTATGAGGATGATGAGACAGAGGATGGTCCGGTTGACTATCCTATGGATGGGGGAGATGATAGAGATGATGATGACGGCGATTCATCTGGGGATGACGTCAATGATGAGGACGAGGATGATGAGGACGAGGAGGAGGAGGAACACTTAGCTCCGGCCGGCTCTGCTATTGTTGTACCTACTGATGAGCCTGTTTCCCCACCTGAGGGAACATAGTCTGTTATACCACCACCCTCCACTAACATTACTACCACTGGAGCTAGGATTACTGTCCGGCCTCAGGCTCCTATATCCCTTCCACCAGAGGCAGAGGTTGAGAGACTTCTAGCTATGCCTACTCCATTACCATCACCACCTATCTCACTATCACCACCCTTTGCAGGGGAGCGCCTTGCTAGGTGCACGACCCCACCTGCACTTTCATCACCACCACCAGTGCCATCACCATTACTACCATCATCTGGGTGTCCAACCCGAATCTAGACGCTCAAGATAGCCTCAACTCAGGCCCTTATTGATGCAGTTATTGCCGCATTACCATCACCTCCACTACCACCACTACCACCATCTCTATACATACCACCACCTGTTGACCGTAAGGATGATATTCCCGAGTCCGAGCAGCCACCTCACAAGAGGTTGTGTTTGTCCACTCTAGGCTCCAGGTATGAGGTTGGGGAGAGTTCTACTGCTAGACCTGTTGGAGGACGAGGGACAGATTATGGGTTTGTCAGCACCGTAGATGCTAAAGCAAGACGACAGGGGATTAGTGAGGTTGGGTATGGTATTAGGGATACTTGGGTAGATCCGACAGAGACAGTTGCTGAGATAACACCTATGATCGTGGGAGAGGTCAATACTAGGGTTATTAAGCTTGCTGAGCTCCATGAGCATGATACACAGGACTTGTATGCTTTACTAGAGGATGCTCAGGATAGTAGGTCTCGTATATCACAGCGAGTCGATATGGACTCGCAGCGGGTCGACTTACTTATGGGGGATAGGATGACTCTCCAGGAGACAGTATGGATGGTGGAGGAGGAGGCTTATGCTTCCCGAGAGGCTTGGGCTCACTCGATAGGATTGAGTCAGGCGACCCATCAGGAGCTTCAGACCCACCGTGATCATGTGTATGCACACGAGACCCATATCCAGGCACATCAGACATAGCTACAACTACAGGGTACTCTCATTCAGACACAACATCAGGTACATGAGACTCGCTTTCAGATGCAGTAGGCTGAGATAGCAGCGCTTCGAGAGACTGACCGTAGGCGTCAGGCACAGATGGTAGAGACTCTCCATGTGATGAGAGACATGAGGCGAGAGATGGGCGACATGCAGGCCGAGTTGTTAGCACTGCGAGAGCAGCGGAGGAGAGCTAGGCAGCCAGCACCAGATGCTAGGATTCCAGATCATCAGGATGCTTCTGGGGATGCTGACAGTCACGTCTAGTAGTTTATGTTATTATCTTGCTAGGTCATTGTACAGGCATGTTAAGTATTAGGGGTTTTTCCCCGCTAGCATAGCCTTAGATCTTTTGTATCGTATTTTGTGTAATCAGAAACTATTTCATGTAAAAAATTTCTAAGTTATGAATGAAATAGATGTGTTATGTTGTACTATATACCTCTCTTGTGTTAACATCACATCTGTAAATTATTATGTACCTTGTTATGATTGTGACCTCACGTGTTGTCTCTTATGATTTAGACGAATCATGGCACCTACGACAAGATGAGGACCGAATACTACTCCTAACAACACCAACCCAAACAACATGACCCCTGAATCTATCTAAGCTATAATTGATCAAGCCCTTATGCGAAACTTCACTAATGGAGATGGAAGCCACAGTTCATACGGGGATAACCGAAGGAATGTGTAAACTGCGCGCCCTTGTTTTTATGCTGACTTCATGAAGTGTCAACCTTTGAACTTCAAGGGGACTAAAGGTGTGGTCGGTTTAACTTGGTGGATTGAGAAGATGGAGTCAGTTTTTAATATCAGTGGTTGTGCTATTGAGAATCAGGTGAAGTTTGCCACCTGCACTCTGTTAGGTGCTGCTTTGACTTGGTGGAATGGTTAGATAAGAACCTTAGGTCCTGAGGCATATGCAATGACTTGGAAAGTACTCAAGAAAAAGATGACAGACAAGTATTGTCTGCAGGAAGAAATCAAGAAACTAGAAATCGAGCTGTGGAACCTAAAGGTCAAGGGGAACGATGTTCCAGCATACACTGAACGTTTCCAAGAGCTAACCCTGATATGTACCAAGTTTGTTGCCAACGAAATCGAGAAGGTTGACACGTACATCAGTGGACTTCCTGACAACATTTATGGGAACGTCAAATCTGCCAGACCCAAGACATTGGATGAGGCTATTGAGTTGGCCAACGACTTGATGGATCAAAAACTCCGCACCTACGCAGAAAGGCAGTCTGACAACAAAAGGAAGGTTGATGATTCATCCAGAAACAACCATGGTCACCAGCAACAACCCTTCAAGAGGCAGAATGTCGCCAAGGTCTACAATATGGGGACAGGCGAAAAGAAGCCTTATGGGGGATCTTTGCCCAAGTGCACCAAGTGCCATCTTCACCACAATGGCCCGTGCACCCAGAAGTGCCACAAGTGCAACAAAGTAGGGCATTTTGCTCGCGATTGCAGGAGTACTGGTAACACAAATGTTGCTAATACTCAGAAGGGCAATGGGGCAGCTCCCAAGGGAAATGGTTGTTTTGAGTGTGGAGCACCAGGGCATTTCAAGAGAGATTGTCCTAAATTGAAGAATAAGGATGGAGGGAATAGGAATGCACAAGGCTGGGTTTATGCAGTTGGGAATGCAGAAAAGAGAGGAAATGCATCGGGAAACCCTGATGCCAATGTCGTCACGGGTACGTTCCTCTTAAATAACCACTATGCATCTATCTTATTCGACACTGGTGCCGATAGAAGCTTTATATCCACTGCATTTAGTTCCTTGATTAACATCGCCCCAACTCCATTAGAAAATTGTTATGATGTCGAATTAGCTGATGGGAAATTAGTCGGGATAGACACTATTATACGAGGTTGCACTTTAAATTTATTAGATCATCCGTTCAACATAGATCTAATGCCTGTAGAACTGGGTAGTTTCGATGTCATTGTCGGTATGGATTGGTTAAGAAGATGTCACGCCGTGATCGTGTGTAATGAGAAACTTGTTCAAGTTCTATATGGGAATGAAACTTTGACTTTTTGTGGCAACGAGAGTAGCAACGGGAGAGAATCTCGGTTGACAGTTATCTCATGTTCAAAAGCTCAAGAGTACATGGCAAAAGGATGCCAGGTCTTTTTAGCACAGATATCCGCCAAGAAAGAGGAGGACAAGTCGGAAGGACAACAAATAAAGGACGTACCAATCGTCTGAGATTTTCCTGAAGTATTTCCCGAGGACTGGTCAGGTCTTCCTCTGGATCGACCAGTGGAATTCCAAATCGACTTAATCCCAGGAGCCGCTCCCGTAGCTCGAGCACCGTATCGATTGGCTCCATCCAAAATGAAGGAATTATCGGAACAATTACAAGAGCTTTCCGACAAAGGATTCATAAGGCCTAGTTCCTCACCTTGGGGAGCCCGGTCTTGTTTGTCAAAAAGAAGGATGGGTCGTTCAGAATGTGCATCGACTACCGAGAGTTGAATAAGCTGACAGTAAAGAATCGTTATCCACTCCCAAGGATCGACGATTTGTTTGATCAACTTCAAGGATCCAGTATCTATTCGAAGATAGATTTGAGATCGGGTTATCACCAGCTTAGGGTGCGAGAGCAAGATATTCCAAAGACGGCATTCAGAACTTGGTATGGTCATTACGAGTTCTAAGTTATGCCATTTGGACTCACGAGCGCACATGTGGTTTTCATGGACCTCATGAACCGAGTGTGCAAGCCTTACTTGGATAAGTTCATAATCGTCTTCATTGACGACATACTTATTTATTCAAAAGACGAGAAAGAGCATGAAGAACATCTTAAGGCAATTTTAGGATTGCTTAAGGAAGAGAAGTTGTACGCCAAATTTTCAAAATGCGAATTTTAGATTCTGAAGGTACAATTTCTCGGTCATGTCATTGATAGTCGAGGCATACATGTAGATCCAGTCAAGATAGAGTCTATAAAGGATTGGGCATCTCCTAAGACACCTACAGAACTCCGCCAATTCTTAGGCCTTGCTGGTTACTACCAGAGATTTATCGAAGGATTCTCAAAGATCGCTAAGTCAATGACAAAGCTTACTTAGAAAGGAATTAAGTTCGACTGGGGCAAGAAAGAAGAAAACGCTTTTCAGTTGATAAAGCAGAAGTTGTGCAGTGCACCAATTCTGGCTTTACCTGAAGGAAGTGAAGACTTTGTGGTCTATTGCGATGCATCACACAAAGGTTTAGGAGTTATGTTAATGCAAAAGGAGAAGGTGATTACCTATGCCTCCCGACAGTTAAAAGTTCATGAGAAAAACTACATCACTCATGATTTGGAACTCGGTTCGGTAGTATTTGCTCTAAAGATATGGAGACACTATCTATACGGAACCAGATGCACCGTGTTCACCGACCACAAAAGCCTACAACACATTCTTGACCAGAAAGAGCTTAACATGAGGCAACGACGCTGGCTAGAGTTGCTAAGTGATTACGATTGTGACATTCGTTATCACCCGGGCAAGGCAAACGTAGTGGCAGATGCTTTGAGCCGTAAAGAACGGGATGAGCCATTGCGGGTTCGAGCTTTAGTTATGACTATTAGCTTGGATCTTCCCAAACAAATACTGGCAGCACAGATCGAAGCCTTGAAACCAGAAAATCTAAAGAAAGAAGATGTAGGCGGTATGATCAGAACTGATATACCCAAGGAAAGGTTGGAACCACGCGCCGATGGAACTTTATGTTTAAACGGCAGGAGTTGGTTACCTTGCTATGGCGACTTGAGATTAGTGATCATGCACGAATCCTACAAGTCAAAGTACTCTATCCATCCAGGTTTTGAAAAGATGTACCGGGACATGAAAAAGTTGTACTGGTGGCCTAACATGAAAGCTGACATCGCCACATATATTAGCAAGTGCTTGACATGTGCTAAGGTCAAGGCCGCACATCAAAGGCCATCAGGATTACTGGTCCAACCCAAAATACCCGAGTGGAAATGGGATAACATCACGATGGATTTTGTCACTAAACTCCCTAAGTCATCACAAGGTCTAGACACCATCTAGGTGATTGTGGATCGACTTACGAAATCTGCTCACTTTTTACCAATAAGGGAGACGTACCCTTTGGAGAAATTGGCAAAGTTGTATTTGGATAGAATAGTGACAAGACACGGAACGCCTGTTTCAATCATCTGTGATCGTGATGGGAAATTCACGTCAAATTTTTTGAGAACATTTCAGAAAGCTTTGGGTACAAGTCTAGATATGAGTACGACATACCATCCACAAATAGACGGACAGAGCGAGAGAACTATCCAAACTCTCGAGGACATGCTACATGCTTGCGTGATCGACTTTGGAAAGGGCTGGGTTAAGCATTTACCATTGGTCGAATTCTCATATAACAACAGCTATCACGCTAGCAAAAAAGGCCGCACCTTATGAGGTACTATATGGTCGAAAGTGTTAATCACCTGTGAGCTGGGCAGAAGTTGGCGAAGCTTAACTTACTGGTCCCATGATGATTCAGGAAACCACAGAGAAGATCGTCCTGAACAAGCAGAGAATTCAAGCTGCGCAGGATCGACAAAAGAGCTACGCTAATTTGAAGCGTAAGCCGATGGAATTCAAAGTTGGAGATATGGTTATGCTCAAGGTCTCACCTTGGAAAGGGGTTATGCGATTCATTAAGCGGGCCAAACTAAATCCGAGATATGTCAGACCTTTTAAGGTGTTAGCCAAGGTTGGGGATGTTGCCTACAGGCTGGAACTTCCCCAAGAATTGAGCAGAGTTCATCATACTTTCCATGTGTCTAATCTGAAGAAATGTTACGCTGACGAACCGTTAGCCATGCCGTTGGAAGGAGTTCACATTGATGACACACTCCAGTTTGTAGAAGAGCCCATTGAAATTATGGAACGGGAGATCAACGATTGAAGCGAAGCCGGATACCACTAATTAAGATTTGCTGGAACTCTAGGCGGGGTCCTGAGTTCACCTGGGAATGTGAGGATTCGTTCAAAAAGAAATACCCACATATCTTCACAAACCGGGCTTTGTCATCTACTACAAGGCCTTAAGCTTTGAGAACAAAGCTCTTTTAACGGGTAGAGACTGTAACATTTCTCATTTTCATGTCATTGTATGACTTTATTAATGATCATTATTTATTTTAGTCCAATATGCGTTTACTTTTAATTTGACTTTTAAGCTAAAATGCGTAGACTAGAAATAATCATTCAACTTAAACGGTCACCAAATAAATTAAGGTTTACGTCAAGCAAGTGTCTAATAATTATTAGGATGATAATTATTGGCTTTGTTCATTCTTATTTCTATTGGTCACGTAAATGACTTACGTTTAGCAATAAAATACACTTAGACACACCATGGAAATACCTAGACTTACCTAGACTCAAACCAATACCCACTTCTAATGCCTAAACACAAAAATTAAATCAAATCTTGTACAAATGTTCAATGTTGGCCGAATGTGGTGAGTTAATCCACATAGAAATCGTCCTAAGTGATTTTCTAGCTAAGAAATCCTCTAATGATCTTAGCAAGTACTTGAACATCTTAATTCCCATAAATGCTAGTCCTAATGGTCTCCTACTAGTTTATTAACCAATGGTTAATAACCATTTTTGTTCCTTGATCCCTTCTAGCTGCGGCAAAACAAGAACCCACACACAAATCTTTGTGATTTCAAGGAATCAAACTAAATCATGTACAACATTGCCTAATTAAAACATGTACTTAGTGGTTTAACATAAAACAAGGTGCAACAAACTAGAAATCCCTATAATCCACTTAACTAGGGCTCGTTTGGTTTGTTTAGGACTAAGGAGAGGCAACTAGCCACAAATTGTCTATAAATACTGTTGAAAATCGTTTAGCCCATCTAGGATTGTTTTAAAAATAACTTATATACACAGCGGAAATTAAAGAACAATAAGTAATTCAACAAGGTTTTTCATTGAACGATTTCCCTATTACCCCAACTATAACTTGGGGCTACTAACTACTACATAGACATCTATAATATGTCTATTACTAATTAACTACTAAATATGGTGTACACACACACACATTTACTATTTGACTCTCATCAGTCGACTATGCTATGGATGGATTTTTCTAAATGCCTGGACCTCCTTTTATAGCATAAAGAGTCCTAGGCTTACAAGGAAACTAATTAATATATTAATGAGAGAATCAATTAATTATCTTCTCATTAATATTCATTCTTATCTTATTTTGACCAAATCTTTATTTCCTTCTACATCTTGTAGAACTTCATGATGACAATTTTGGTCCTTCTTATTTCATTCTTATATTTATTTTGTCTCATCAAATCTAGAATCCCAACAAATACTACTCCTAAGTTCACAAGATACATTTCTAAAACTTCTAAACACTCTCACTAAGATAAACCTTCCTCATTTCTCCCTTCCCATTCGGCTACACCAATAACTGAACCATACGCGACTCACATTTCCCTTTCAAGAACACAAGTAATCTTAAAGACTTCTTACACATTTATGGAAGCATACACGAGCAAAGGAATTGGGTTACAAGCTTTGAAGCTTGAGAAGTATACACGTTTGGGTGTACACGCATTGCTTTACCTTGCAAACACTCGAAACAAATCACTAGGACTCTTTGTAAGTCACGTTCAAGCTTATACACTTCGTGTTATAGTTGTTACTTGGTGTCTAGTCGTGTAGGTCGCGTTATATATACGAATAACAATGCTCATAGGTGTGAACATGCATGATTCGATCCATGTGTGGCATACGTGCATGAATATACATACGATTTGACCTTGTGTGGTGCTAATACACGTTAAAAGGGTAATGTAAGATAAGCTAGGACGTAAACTAGCCTTTTAGACTTAATAAAGGAAACGTACATGGAAATGAAACACTTATACTCGAACTACATAAAAACACCATGTAAACTCTACGTGTAAATGTTATGGCATGGCTTGGAAACGAACGTAGGACCTTATTAAAAGAATGCATGCGATATAGCACGAATTATTTGTCTTATCGAGTGCTTATTGGAAGTATAAGCCCTAAAACTAAATAAAAAGCCTAAGGGACCTTTAATGGGCTCGTTTATAACCCAATGGCCCACTATGGGATCCAACCGGCCCAATAGGCCACCTCTTTTTGAAGACCACAGCTTATTATTAATACTTACAAGCTTATTTGAAAGGCTAGTATGCTTATTGAACTTGTAAAAAAACACTAACCTAAAGGGTAAACCAAACTGGACCCTTATCGGGATTACTAGCCCACTAACAAGCCATAGTCGAGCCATAAGCTTACAATAAGCTCAAAGCAGCTTATTGATGAACTCTCATAAGCTCAATGAGCTTAATGGGCTTAAGTAACACTAATGGACCCTAAATAAATTAGCCGAAAGGCTTAAGAGGTTATTCGGGTTTCTATTAGGCCCAGTAGGCCCAATAAGCTTGAAATAAGCTCCTCAAGCTTATTTTCAGCTTAACAGACCCAAATAAGCTTAATAAGGGTTTTTATACTTTTTAAAACTAGATTGGACCTTTAAAACACATAATGGACCTTAACGGGCCTAATGAGGCCCATTAAGCCAAAAATAAGCTCGTTGAGCTTATTTATAATGCCGAGATAGTTTTTACAGCTTATTGGGACTTAATAAAACATAATGCCACTTGTTAGGATTTAATTAGAGTTAAAATGCAATTTTTACAAGTCAGAGGACTAAATGTGCCAATTTATAAACTATAGGGTTAAAACTGTCATTTTCAGATTTTAATAAGTTTAGGGGCTATTTTGAACATTCTGAAAGATAAAGGGG